>PVLD010020772.1:0-33084 GCA_004027595.1 Dinomys branickii | reverse complement strand
GTGGTTTTTTTTTTTTTTTTTTTTTTTTGCTTTGGTTTTTTGTTTTTCTGTTGTTGAGAGGATTTATTGTCTGACCAATTTTGCATGTCTGTATCTGGGTTCGTATATATATATACACTTCGAAGATATCAATCGGTAAAGCAACAACCTCTGTTGAGCCCATGTCACCTTGTCTGTAGATCAGTTTTGATTGTACTATTTTTTATGCTAAAAAAAAAAATAGGGAGAGGGGAGCATGCTATAAAGTCACTCTGAGGTATTTCTGGTAAGCAAATCTTAGAAAACATTTGTTTCAAAATGGCTGCCCTGGGTTTAACTAGTTCGATGCCAGTGCTCTTGTGGAGATTCTTGCTGTAGGACTCTTACTCCATATTACAGCAGAAAAAAAGTCCAGCAAAGCATGAATTGTGACGGTTTGGCTTTTTTGCCCAAAGCAAACATGGTAAGTTTTCTCTTATTCCAGCCGTATCAAATTTCAGAATGTGTGGGGAAATTGTAGACTGGAGATAGAGTTTAAGTATTCAAAGCTTCAGTTGCGTGTAGGATGATGACAAGAAAGTAAGCAGCGGAGGCCGCAGAGCACATTAAATATCGACTCTCCCTCGTGTTCTCACAAACCCTTTCTCTTTCTCACATCTCCATCATTTTCCCACTTTTTAAAATCTCCTCATGCTTCTTCTGAAGATGTTCTTCTGACTTGTTTATTAACTTTCTCTTCTGTTATGTGAAATTCACATATTTCAAAGGTCTTTCTAATTTCACATCTGTTACTCCAATGGAAGCAGCTTGGTATATTGGAAAAAATATGGTGAAGAAGTCTGAAAGCCCACATTACCCTTCCTCTCAGAATTCCCTTTTTCTCACAAGTAAAATGGAGTGAGGCATTGCTGTCATACAACATGTGGCAAGTGCAGTACAGCTGAAAGAAATTCCACAAAGTTCTAGATCCTGAAAAGAAGGTAAGGCATGTACTATAATTTGTTTAAAGAGGAAAACTCTGTTTCAGAGAAATCAAATCACCGTCAATAGTCCTGTGCACATTGTCAGCCTGTGACTCAGTTGCATGCTCCAGGCTTCTCTGTGGGTTCCCAAAGCTACAGTAAACTAAGCGCCTGTGAGTAGGAACAGACCAGTGTGGGAGAGGCGTTAGTAATGCTGGGTACAGCTGTCAGGCGGTGAGGATCTGGATGGGTGTAGAAATCTCCCATCTTCCCATCCTTCAGTGAGATTAAATCTGCAGCATGCTTCACATGTTTTCTCAAAGGGTCCCCAGGGGGTTTTGAATTCTCGTTGTCCTAAGTGATAACCAGCTGAAAAAAACACATTTCACTGCCTTGTTCCTTTCTGTGCAATTCTTCCTACTCCCTTAATCACCCCCTTACTCCTTGGTCCTCTGATGTCCTCCCACTTGCACACAAGAGGACAGGGTCTCAGGCTTTGCTTTGTGTAACAAACCCCCAAACAAGGCAGAATAATAAGTGTTTAACTACCTGAGTCAACCAGAGTACAGTAAAGGCATAAACAACCTTGAAGACCCACTGGTCTCAAAAGTATGACTTGAACCCCAGGGAAACTTAGTATTTTATTTTGATAAACACAGAATTACATGGAACCAAAGTACATAAAAGAATATAAATTGTCTTTAAAAAAAGATTAACATGCATCAACACAATGCAAATCCAAGCCCACCAGGTGTTCTCCTAGAGTCAGGGGAAGCTGTCCAGATGCTCTGTTCATTATGTCACACTAGTGCAGTGAAAGTAACACATCTCTGTTCACAGTGGATAAATTTATAAATCAATCTAATAGATGGGCGGCTAAGAGGTAGGCTACATTTATAAGTGTGTTTACAAAAATGATATTTCTAATTTTTATTAAGTATACAGTAAAATAGGATTAAACAGATTTACACTAGACTTAAAGAAAAAGGTCCATACCCTACTTTTAAAAAGTCAGTCCTCTGGGCTGGGGATATAGCTCAGTGGAATAAGCGCCTGCCTAGCAAGTGCAGGGTCCTGAGTTTGATCCCCAGTACCGCCAAAAAGTCGGTCCTCTCTTTTCACTGTCTCCTTCATCATCTTGCTTCAGAATCGACTACTAAGTATTTTATAATATTCGATCATTTGGAAAGAATCTGCCTCAATGTAATTCCGATTGTGCTATCAAAGAAAATTCATTTCCAAGAGAAAAGTAATTATGTGTAAGCACACATGATCATCAAATGTGTTTGACGCCTTTCCCTCTTCAACTGTTCCTCCTTTTGAACACCTAGACATTTGGAAGGGGGAAAATGTAGACTGAAAAATAGGAAAAAACTCTCCCTAAAGTAAAAGCTTATTTCTGACTTTTGTAGACTATGTGTTCAGTCTGTGAGTCAGATGATCTTTCAAACTGTTA
The DNA here is from genome assembly GCA_004027595.1 of Dinomys branickii. Taxonomy (NCBI): domain Eukaryota; kingdom Metazoa; phylum Chordata; class Mammalia; order Rodentia; family Dinomyidae; genus Dinomys; species Dinomys branickii. Next base: position 30,687 of record PVLD010020772.1, on the reverse strand, counting down.
TTAAAAACAGCAGACAGTGAAATACTATTAAGCATATTCATGTAGAATCCAACATAGGAGGTCCAAATCTCTTTTTAAAGAAACTAAATTATTTTTCATTAAGACCCAGACTGAATATGATGTTCACTCTCTCTCCTTGGGGAAACAGAAAATTTTCATGATATTGATGAAAGGTGTAGCAGCAAATACGAGGAAGAACAAGCCTCCTACCACATACTGTGGAGGACAGATTGCCTAAACGTTAAAAGAGAGAAAAAGTTCAGAATGGAAGTGACAAGAATGTACATGTCAGCATTGTTCCAAGAAGAGCAAGCCCCACGGGAGCAGAGAAAAACCACCCAAGATCAAACCCTGGTGGCTGGTGGGGCTACGACAAGAGGAAGACACAAGCTTTATTGTATGCAAAAGATAGCTAACATAATTGCAGTACTCATCTCTATGGCTTTATTGAAAGGAACAGTTGCTGTTTATGTATTTGATCAATCTTACATGCCTGTATTTGTTTATCTGAGTAACCAATTGGAAGACAACAGTATATAATACAACAACCATTGTTGATTTCCAAAAAAAAACCCACAACAAAAACTGTGGGAAATGGTAACACCTCTGCAAACTGCATTGGCTGAGAGGCATATTTAAGGCACAAACAGACCAGGTAGGATTTCCATGTCCTTTGGCAAGAAAATGTAATAATTCCTAACAGGAACATAGAAGTAGTGGGGAGAGTTCCTGGACATGATGGGGTCTTGAAGACAAGAACCAAGCAAACTGGAGAAGCACCCAAGGACCAATCATGAAGGCCCAAGTGGGAGGAGGGAGTCTTCTCTGTGAATTCCCAGCCTCCAGCTGAGGAGGCCATGTTGTCCCTGCCCAAAATACTTTGGCACTATGTAAGCTTGCTGAGCTTGTATGTATCTCAGAGGGAGAACAGGGGCCACTGAATTCCCCGAGATGAAGTTTTATCTTCCTGGAAAAGTTAAAACATAAAGGAGAAATTGAGTTTAATTACAGGAATTGAAGGACTTTTTTGGTTTCCTTGAATGTGTATGAATACATGAATTATGACTAATACAAATTAGTCATAATTTGTTTGTAATAAAAATTTTCTTTGTTCAATAATTTCTTTCTTTCTTCTAGCTTAAAAGAAAGACAATATGTTCCTTACAAAGTGCACTAATGTGAAATTTCCTTTTATTGAACCATTATCAAATAGCAGGAGAAAAAAACCATGTTCAAGGTTTCAGAGAAACTAAACACTGGTTTGTTTTCTTTGCCTTTTACTTCCTCTACCTTTGAATATGATGTAATCACAACAGTTCTGTTTCTCTACCTTAAGCCCCTAAGTCACACATTATCTCTGTATTACTAAAAGCATCGGTTCTGATTCTTGAGTGTCACGATGTAGAATGACAGTTGCATTTTTCCTGACTCTCTGTGTCTTTGCCAGCCTCCTACTCAGGAGGAGTTGGCAGGTTGGCTGCACAGAAACTGTGCTCTACAAAGGGAACTATTGTAAGGAAATATTCACACAACAGGGAAGAAAAAGTGAAACAGACTTCAGCAACACGTGAGTGGATTTGCTTAAGACAATGGATATCTTCATGTCAAGGTTATGTAATTAAGATTCTCATTTAAATCTTTTAAATTTTCCTTAAAGAGGTAAATTTTCTAATCTTTTAAATTTTCCTTTAAGAGGTAAATTTTCTTTCATTAAGAAAATTAGAATAATCTCTCTACTTCTACTCCTCCGTATGTATTACTTAAATTATGATAATTATGTTGAAGAAATGCCATTCCTGATTTACCCCCACCTGGAACTCCCCCACCTTCATTTCAACTCAGATATTCCTTTTGTAAATTGGTTTTTCAGGGTCTTGAATGTAAATCAACAGCACTGAAGCTCACATTAATGGCCGCTCTGTATCCATACTCTTTGCAAAATGCCTGTGGATTCTTCCATCAAGAGGTATGGATATTTCCTTATGCCTTGCACCTGGAGTACATTGTGACTGGCTTTGGCCAATGTGATGTGGCTGAAGTGAGAGTGGGCTACTTCTGAGTTTAGACTTCAGAAAGTTATGGATGCTTATGATTTTTCTCTTAGAACTGTGTCATAACACTGCTATAAGATGAGGAAGTTTGGACCAAACTGTAGAGAAAGAGAGATTAAACTATGTGTAGAAAAGTCCCATTATCCTACCAGAAGCCAGCCAACAACCAGACAGCACTTAAATGTGTGAGACAGTCCAGACAAGTCCAGCAGAGCTGCTGACAACTTACAGGTGGGTCAGATGCAGAAGTGACTTGGAAAGAAAACAAGAGCTCCCCAAGATCGACTATGGTACAGGTACTCATTGGTATAGGTACTCATTGGCTTAAGGCAGTGAATTTTGGGGTTGTATGTTTTCTAGCTGTGCTAACTGATGCATCTAATAATTAGTGCTTTTCTTCAAACATTTTACCCTGAGAATGCTTAAAGGCCCTTGGATATTTGGACACAGACTTAAAATATACATAATACTTTATAATGTTACATTGAGAATTTTCATATGCATTATGCATTTGGGGTATTATTTCAAGTATTTATACATATTTAATTTATAAGGCAGATGTATGCCTCACTTTGGGCTGCCCTAGCAGAATACTACAGGCTTGGTTGGTTTAAGTGAGAGAAACTTCATCCCTGGAGTTCTGGAGTTTGGGGAGCCCCAGACTAAGGTGCGGGCCCATTTGTTTCCTTGTGAGGGCGTGCTCCCTGCATTGCTGACAGATGCCTTCTTGTTTCTTTCTCACATGGTAGAGATGGAGGGTGAAGGAGAGCAAGAGAAGCTAGAGGTGAGAGAGGGAGAGAAAGTTCAAATGTTCTTATGAGGAAACCAACTCTCCAGGATCAGTGTCACACTTCAATGACTACATTTGACCTTGATCACCTCCTTTCTCCAAATACAGCCCCACTGGAAATTAGAACTTCAATATACAAATTGTGGTGTACACAACTCAGTCCTAATAGCATAAAGAGGGCATCTTCTTAGTAGATGTATTTACACAGAGATTTTCCTAACAAAAGGAGATACAAATCTTACTTAAAATATTCTTGGGACTGATGATTTAACAACTATTCTGGTAGGTAATAATTTGTTTCTTTTAGAGTTAGTAGGTTCTTGCTTATGTCTACTTATAAATTTCCAACTTGTTGAAACTGAACACTCTTAATTCAATTCCATACTATACACTCTTTTATGTAATAAGGAAAAGAATAGTTAGTATACTATCAAAACTTCATTGCTTGGGGACAGAATGACTTCTTTTCATTGCTTTTGTTGATTTGCAACTTGATGGTGTCTAGGACCATATTTACAAGTACAAGTGATATCAGCTAGAGTTTCAACAGTTTCTTCCAGACAACATTGGAAGTTTCTTAAATCAGATAACTGATTATATAAGGCACACCATTCTCATGGCAACCTCAAGACAATATTCAGAATGACATAAATATCTTTCTCCACAGGTGGGAAATATACACACAAGGAATTTCTTTCAAAATAACAAAAATTGTATTAATTTTGATCACTACAGCCAGATGTTTATAATGGTTTAGATGCTGACCTATGTTATTCATCTTTGTACGAGACTTTAGTAACTTTCATCAGAGTACATTGTATTGATTTCTGCAAGATTACTTTTCTTCCGTTCTTGAATTAAATTCACTGGTTATTTAGTCTGAATTAATCATTAGTAAGATTCTATGACATATTAGGTAGTATCCTAAATTCTGGAGGTGTGGTAATAACCCAATAAGAAGACAACACTACTCCTTGGAGTCTTACACCCAAATGAAGAAGATGACAGCATACAAATCAATCTGAAATACACCTTGTAGCACCACAATGTGTTTTATTTTATTTTTTATTTTTTTATTTTTAATTTTTAAAAAATTTTTTTTAAAAATAAAAGTACAAAAACATGTTAACAAACAGACACCAATTAGCATAAGAAATAGTACAGTCACAACTGATCTACAGACAAGGTGACATGATCTCAACAGTGGTTATTGTTTTATCCATTGATATCTTTGAAGTGTAAATATATGAACCCATATACAGACATGCAAAATTGGTCAGACCATTAATCCTCTCAACAATGGAAAAACACAAAAAACAAAAAAACCAAAGACAGAAAACAAAACAGGCAAAAAAAAAAAAAAGCCACCAATAGTTGCTGCATTGCATATTGATTTCTTCGAAGTGTGTGTTCAGGATAACACATACAGACATACAAGATTGATCAAATAACCCGTCATCGATTATTCCTTAGCATTAAGTGATATAATACAATAGTAGAACCATGTTAGCCCTCCTGTACATATGTATATTCATATATACATACATACATTTTTGTCTCTTTCTTTTCTCTTTTCCCTCATCCTATCTGTTCACAATGTGTTTTAAAGAAAAGCAAATTAAGACAAATGGATGGAGAGGGGAGGAATCTAGCATGTAAGAGCTGAACAGTGCTTCCTTCCTGAAAGTAAAGGAGTAAGTCGTACATATGTCTGGTGTAAAACAGTTCTGTGTAGATGAAACAGTAACTATCAAGGCCTGAAATGCTAACCACTATTTCAAAACTTGTAATTCAAGTAGTATTTTCTCTCATTTTGCTTAGGTATCTTGTGTTTTGTTTTGAAGTGAAGTTCAAAAATGAATCAAGGGAAGGCTTTATATAGAAGAGTGAAGCATGTTCTCCCTCGATATTTCTAAGATGAGGTTGCTTAAGTATTTGAAAGAATTTGTCTGGCTTTTCCAGGCCTGTCACACAGTCTCAGAGTGGGTGTTAAGTTGGGATTTGTAGATCTATTGGTCACTCTCTCTTCTTTTGCCTGTCGTCAATTCATTAAAAATATTTACTGACACAGAGGATGCTTTAGACACTTCTAAAAAGCAGAAGCTATTTCATTGATAGTTAAACCATAATCCCTATGGCCAAAATATTGTTTATTCCTGCTTGTGATCAGCTGTCATAATGGTAAGGACATAAGTTCAAGGTCAGACTACAACTGTTTATACTCAGTTGCTATCATTTCCTAAATGTAGCTATCATCCAGTTTATACTTGTTTATGCTTACAATTTTCAGGTTGTGAAATAAGCATTGATCCATTTCATAAATACTTATTGGTACCTTACAAGCTACAGATAACTATTATAGGCGATTTGAGACATAATAGCCAATAAAGCACACAAAATGAAAATAATACTTAATCAGACTGTTTAAAAAAACTTATGTAAGAAGACTCTTGTGCATACAATGCATGGAACATAGTAGCTATTAACTAAATGCTGCATTTAGATTTGTTACATTTGTGAAACTAGAGTTTGGTGAATGTAAAACCAAATGAGGAGTAGTGAAGTTCAACTGATGTATTTTATGAAGCTGGAAACAATTTTTGTTATAGATTGAAAACACAAAAGATGTTGATATGGCTGTGCATAACTACATAAAAACAGATCAATGAAACAAGAACGTCTATTCGCCTGAGGTCTCTTCTACCTTTGAGAGTGTCACTGAGCAGTGGCCATGCCATTCCTCCTCATTTACATTCCACCTTTCATGTCCCAGTTGTATTTAGAGCATCATGTTTTCCTAAATCAAAAGGCCTACATTTCTTATTACTCCTTGCAGTCAGGGATGGCCTTGGTGAAATTAGGATTCGCTACGTGAAGCTTCCAAATAACTCACCAGCCACTGGAGTCCGCTGTGACCACTGCTCCAGTCCGCTGGTGTTTCTTCCATGGAGAGCTCTGAGGGGTCACTCTACAGAGCCGCCCTCCCCTGCGAGTCCAGGCCCAGTGAGAAAGCACCCCTGCCACCTCCTTCATCTGTGCTGAGGTTTCTCTCTTCTTTCTTCTCCTGGATTTCAATTCTTCCTCTGCTCCTTCCTGGGCCCTTGGACCCACTTTCCTCAGGTTGCTATATTCCAGCACCTGGATGCCAAATCTCAGAGAGTTCTTTCTCTGCTGCTCAGCCCTGCACCCTCTTCCTGGGACTTTTTTCTCTAATAAAGGTCTTTAAAAGTGAATCAGCTCTCCTATGGCTCTTACTCTTCTCTTCAATTCTTACCCTCTCTCTTCTCTAGGAAGGAGCTGAACACAATGCTGATTGTAAAGTATTCACATTAGCAGAATGAGGAAACCTGAAAAACAGAAGCAAACACGAGAATGGGGGCGTGGAAGGCTGGAAGTTACCAGACAGGCCCTCTGTTTCCTACTCAGAGCCTCTTCTTGCATATGCAAAACATTTTCAAATTTGTCTAAGTTACATTACATTTTCAGGAAGGTCAGAGATGGTTTGTGTGACTGACAGCTGACTATGTCCCCTACCCAATATAAGGCTGACAGTGTCTATAAGCACAGATTGCCTGTGGAGAATTCTGTATTTTTAGGTGTTTAGGTAGTTGTCCGCATTATAAGCCCTTCTTTACCAACAAAAGTGTGGCTCTGTACCTGCCCCACAATTCAGTCTTGTTATCCTTTATAGACTTTTTTCTCACCAATTTTATGTTTCATGCCAAGGTGTAAGCTGATATGATGGGCAGTGGTCAAACTTGCAGAACGTGGAACCTTTCTTCCTGAGGAATTCAGTGTATGGATAGATTTTTGTGGATGCTTCAGGAACACATAGGCTGAGAGTGCTGATATCATTTATACTTCTTTAGTGGCCTCTATGTGTCATTTAAAGGTAGAATTGTGGCTTTTTCATACCTGTGCTTTTTCCCATGTGCAAGAAGTCTTAGTTATAAAACCAGAAAATCAATCAGCTGGCCTTTCCATAAATGAGGAAAAGTTTTCATTTTCCACTAGTTACAAGGCAAAAGAGTAATCTCTTTTTTATTTATATCTTTCTTTTGCTATCAAAATTTTTTTTATTTGTAGTTAATGGAAAAATTCTTTTGCTTGTTCTTCAGAGACTTTCTCTCATCATCCTGTTTTCTTAATTTCAGTCCTAGCATGTAATTTCAGACAGGTGCATGGGAAAAATATAGCTTTTCAATACATTTGGTTGGGAATCAAATGTTGAAGGCAAAAGATAGACAGCAACTGCACAGGCACATTTTAAACTTATAACCCTCAGTTGAACTGAGTAAGTGTGGTGCTGGGTGTGGGAGGCCTGCCTGAGGACTGTTGCTAGCAGCATAAGAGGCAGAACTGGAGAAGAAGGAGGCTGTTGGGAGCGGAGAAAGGTTGTTGGAAGCTGGTAGAAGCTGTAAGAGGTTGGTTATTTTAGAGGAGCCCGTCATGCTGGCTTGCCCGATGAACTCGGCTGTTTTCGTCCTTCAAGGAGCTCAGGACCTTGTTGGCATTGAGAATGGCTCTGGTTCACTTTGGGGGAGCTCTGGTCCCCACTCTGAGCATCGCTTTCTGGCTCCGGAGGGGAAGAGGGTGCTCTGCCAATCACCCGGAGAAGCTTGCTGCATTGGCTTTCCTGATGGAAAATCAGCTGTCCTGATCACTGAGGAGCTCGGGACCTCACTGTTACGGAGGATGGCTGTGGTACTTTTCAGGGGAGCTCTGGTTCTTATTTTGAGTGTCGCTTCCTGGCTCCAGTGCAGATCCCTCAGCCGGCTAGCACAGATCCTCCATCCCACTGGCACAAACTTCTTAGATTCCACCACTGATCTTTGGGCCTGCCCAGCACAGATCCATAAAACAGGCCTCCTTGAGGTATTGTTTTGGGCTCTAGGTCTCCTGTTAGACTCATGAGAGGCATTGTTATGAGGTGTAGGTCTTTAGTTGGACTCATGCAGGACATTTCCATGGGATCCAGGCCCTCAGCTGGATTATTTGGTCTCTAGTGTGTGAACAGATTTCCTGCGCTCTCTTGTGTATCATTCTTTGGGTGACTATTATAAAAAATCTTGTAAAATATGTGTCCTATATTATATTATTCCCCTTGAAAAAACCTCAAACCATGACAGGTAGACTAATTATTCATCAGCCCTGGAATGGATTTGTCAGAAATCATGGGGCTACACTATCACTTCCCCCAATTTCTCTGCTCCTGTTCCTCTGTGTGCCAGGAGACTGGGGTTTCTTCTTGGTGTGGGAGACTCAGGATTCCTGTCAAGGAATTGCAGGAAAGACTAAAATAGTTATGGGCAGAGAGGTCAGCTGAAAGATTGCTTATGAGCCTTCAAATTTTACTCGGGGCTAATCAGTAAGTTTTCTTGCTGTGCTGAAAATGTATGTTTATTGTGAATGTTTGACTTTCCTATACTAATTAGACAGAGCTGTCTATGTAATGTGCATTAGTGGAAATAAGAGAAAAAAGATTGCGAATTCTGTCAGTTCTTAACAAATGTGGCTTTAAATGAGTAGCCCAGGTCTCAGGAGCCTGTCCCTCACCCATGGAGTAGAATTCAAGCCTGCCCTGTCTGTCTTCTTGGGTTGTGCGGAAGAGATGATATGTGATATGAGACAACTTAAGGGATAATTTATACAGCACAAAGACTAAAACACACCATTATGACACTTCTCCACCCCACCAGAGTTTGCCACCGGAAGGAACTGCACTCCCATGCCAAGTCGTACAGACACACTCATCTTCTCCAGACCAAGGTAAACCTCAACCCAACGCTCACCCCTTTGCCATTGTGAGATTTGCTAGGGTGACAAGGAGTTAGCCTGCTGGGTTCAAATCCTGACCTCTTTGTTCGTTCACTGTGGGTTCTTGGATTATCTATTCACACTCTAAACCTTGGTTACCTAATCTATAGAACTCAGGTATTGATTGTGCACTTAAGAATGGTTCAGAGATTTATGCAATAAGCCCTCTAAAGTAGGTCTTATGGTACCAGATATACAGTAAATAATGAATATTAACTATTATTAATTTACTACTATGGTCACAAATATTTTCTGTGACTTTTGGGAGACTATGGCTGCCATTTCATTTTTCTTCCTTATAAAAACCTAATAATTTAATGCATGCCCAGGGTGTCTTCTCCAAGACCACGTGCGACATTGGCAGCTGGGTAACAGTCTTTCTTTTTGTTTTGTTTTGATGTGTTAAACTTTCTTTGTCCTGGCTTGAGGTCCTTATAATTTCAATTTGACTTCTTGAACTGAGCATCTCTTCATTCTACATGCTGATATAAAGGAAGGGTAAGTGCTTTTTTATAGTTACTGCGACTGCATTTTCTGCCTATGCCTTATCTTTTACATTTCTGAATTTTGCATTTATTTATAAGAATAATCTTGTGGAGGAGAAATAGCAGTTATACTTAACCCTACATTTATTTAGCTGTAGTTTGGGAAAACACACATAATATATTTTGTTGTGGGAAATCTTATGTATGTGACCATAGTAGTCATGGATTTATTATATGGGCTTATAAAAGTATTCTTTAAGCTTTTGAAACTATAATAGGGCTTTTCTATAGGTCAACTAAAAATAGTTATTAGATTATAAAACTCAGTGGCTAAAAATTATCATGTAAAAGAACTAACATATCATGTAAAAGAGCTAATAGAAAAAATGGTTTTGTAGGAATCTATTTCTGAATGCACTTGTTGAGGGCCTCTGTTTACTTTGTGCTCATATGTTAACAGGGAAGCTATCAAGGCCCTGATGTGGGTGGGCACAATGGAAATTTTGAAAGCAAAGGGATTTAGGGAGGATGAAACAAATGAAGATATAAGTGTATTTCAGTGATAGACTTTGTCCTGCATGGACTCAGAATAGGCTACATCACAGTGTTCACATTCATATATCTTGATTTTTCCTTATTTGCACACATTTTGCCTGGACATTGAGTATGTCACTTATGAGTTTAAGTTCCTTAAACTTAGAGTATGTCTAAGACATATATATGTAAGCACTGACAAACAGTGGCCCTCTCCTATGCTTTACGGTATCATCCGAGTTCATTTTGTTGTTCCATTTCTTCATTTGCTGCTCACCCATGAATCTGGTTGCCTCCCCTGCTGTGTTCCAGGGAAAACACCCCACTGAGGCTCTTCCCTCCACAGTCTTTGGACACCTTAGTACATCTTCAGACTTGACTTTATGTGGCATTGGTTACTGCTCTCTGACGTCTGTCATACTCTTCTATTTAGTGCATTTTTCTTCATTTAGCCTCTTCAGTGTTGTCATTCTATGTGGTAAATGTTCCTTTCTGCTCACTTTGTATTACTTGTGCAATCTCATAGATATCCTCTTGCATGCAAATGGGTCTTGTTATTTATTGCTAATGTTTCTGTACTGATTCCAAGCCCGTATTTCTTTCTTATTAACATCTAAATTGCTCTCACTTGATATTTCATAGCTAACTTAAATAAATATGAAGTCTAAAATGAAAATGCTTTTGCCCTAAATTGCCTGCTTTTCAGATTTTTTAAAAACATTGCTTAATAATACATTTCGTCCAGTATCTCATTAAAAACCTTGACTATTACTTTCCAAGTGTTTTCTGATCATCAGTTACTCCAGTTTCAACCCCCTTCCATCGGCTGTGCTGAGTGTCCCCAAGAGTGGCTCTTGAGTTCAGTGATTTGCTAGCAGGACTTGCAGGAGTCACAGAAAGCTGCGCTCCAGGTAAATTTAGTACAACTTAGAACAGAAAGCAAAGTCAGCACAGGGAAAAGGTACATGGTGTGAAGTCTGGAGGAGGGCAAATATAAGGTTCCAACAACCCTTTCCCTGTGCAGACACACAGGCACAGTATCTTTTTGGGGGATTGGGTTATGATAACATATGAAATGCTATCAGTTATAGACCAGACAAACTTAATAAAGATGCAATGCCAATGTTTATATTGATGGTTGGCCATGCAGCTCCCTTTGCCTAGCACATGACAAAATTCTAGATCCTCAGAAGGGAAGTAGTAGGTACTCAGCATAATTATATTGTATAAAGATATCAAGCCAAAATAGTCTAATAAGCTGGGGAATGAGGGGGACCTTCCTGAAGTCCTGTTTCCTTTTTTTTTTAATTTAAAAAAATTTTAAGACAAAATAACCCAGAATAACACAGAAACAATACAGAAAAAACTGTTATAGAGAATATAGTGGGGAATTGGCACTGGATGCTGTATAACATGATATTATCTTCATATTTGTTATAACAAAATCAATAAAGGAAATACCAAATTACAGAGGAGACAATAGGGAACCATCACTGGATGCTGTGTTACATAGTGTTGTCTTTGCATTTGTTAACACAGAAACAATAAAGGAAATACCAATTACAGAGAAAATAGTAGGGGGTTATCACAGGATGTTGTATTACATAATGTTATTTTCGTCTTTATTACTCAGTTATATAGATGATGGCTCATTCAATTAATAAGTTTTTTCCACTTCACCTCCGTTGTTGTACCACCCTGTCAGTGGTCTTCCCGCTGATAATAACTGCACTTTTGGTTTATTTACTCCCTCATGCTCTTACTTTGGGCAGAGACGTGGCTGCTTCTGAATATGCTGTATATTACGTGGGTGTACACAAATTGCTATGGCAAGAGGTGGAGAAGCACCCTTTGGTAAGCCCTCATAGCCGTCAGTTGTGCGGTCGGGTAGGCGGGGTTACACAACGAACCACCAGCCTCTGTCAGTGCGTCCATGTCTATAGGCTCATGAGGCTCATGCGAGTCTTCAGGGCCATACTGGGGGCTGGGGAAAACGCCTGGCATGCCCCGGGGGCCGAGTGGAGCTCTGGGGCTGGGGTGGAGCGCCTGGCACACTCCAGGGGTTAAGCGGAGTGCCTGGCACGCCCAGGGGGCTGTGTTGAGCTCTGGGGCGGAGCAGAATGCTGGCACACCCTGGGGGCCAAGTGGAGCTTGGGGACAGGACAAGTGCCTGGCATGCCCCGGGGGCTGAGTGGGGCTCCGGGACTGAAGTCCTGTTTCCACACAAGCCAAAAGTCAACTTTGCAAGCAGGTCTTATAAGTGTCTCAGGTCTGCCATGGAAACTTTCTCCTGTGCACTAGGATTTGTATTAAATCTTTCTAAAAATCTTTATCAGTGTCCCAATTAAACTTATTTTGTCACCAGTAGCCACAGTCTAAACCCTACCACCTCATTCTCATCCCACTGACACACCCTCTCACTGAGGGCTGCAGTCCCGCAGGGCCTGGCCACTGTAGACACTCAGTGCATTTCACAATTGCCTGGAGACAGCACACAAAGTCCCTCATAATTTTGTCACGTTTCCAAGGTCATCTACGTCAAAGTATGCTTTTCCCCAAAAGATAGAATATAGACATTTTAGATTCAGCTCTTTTCTTGTTTTCTCACATTTTTAAGCTCCTTGTAGTGAATATTTCTTTTCTTTTTAGTACTCTTTTCTGGCTTATCCATCTGGCAAAGGCAAGCCTCAGGTAAGGAGAGGGCTAGTGGTCTGTCGGCTCTTAGGGTATATTCCAGCTATAATTAAGTATGCTGCTTACACATCTGTGCATGGCCTTCACTGCTTTGCTATATTACCTACAGTATTTTGTACACAGCCTTCATTATTTTAGAAGCTTTTGGTCATATATAGTGAGAACAGGAGTTTGTTTTAAAATGAAAAGCAAATTAGTCACCTGGACAGATTACCACAGGGTGGTGTTTTTTATTTGAGAGATGACCTCACCAGAGTCCAGAATCAGATTGTTAGCCTTGTGTGCTCAGAAACCAGCCTCCAAGTGTCTCAGTTAATAATGGCGTGAAGGTGCCAGCTCTCACCAGGGCTCCGTGGAGAGCCCTCTCTGCCAACTGCAAAAGAGAAACGTCTGTGAAGCCAAATTGACATTCACGTTTATCATTAAGGACCTTTGCTGCTGGCAGATAATCTACAGTGAAAGCCAGCTGATCAGGGAACATTTGGTGAGCATAAAATCAGAATTTATATGCCTATATGCATTTATATACATATATGCATTTATATACATATATGATTTCTTTCTTTCTTTTTTTTGTTTTTGGTACCAGAAATCAAACTCAGGAACTTGCGCTTGCTAGGCAGGTGCTGTGCCACTGAGCTATATCCATGGCCCTCATATACAATTTCAGTACTTCGTGGTATTAGTTTTCAATAGCTGGACATGACAATCTCTGTAACAGGGATACAACTTGAGTCAGGGTTAATCATCCTAAGAACCTGATTAAACTCTTCCCCTGGAAAGTGCATGACCAAGAACAATTTTTGCCTCTTTTTCTATATGTATGGTTTTCTATTTCTCTGTATATTTTAGTGGCTGTTGTAGCCTTTTCACATTCATTCTTTATTAAGTTTCATGTTAAAGTCTAAATTTTCCCGACCTGGAGACCAGTCTATTTCATTAAGCAGAATTCCTAAGTTTTCTGTGTGTTGATTTCTAAGGGTAAAAATTGATTGATTTTAGACTTCCTGTTTTTCTTCTTTAAGGAGATGTTGATAGATGTGCATTGTGCTTGCTTGCTTGCTTCCCATTCTTAACTTACCCAGACATTGTAAACTTCTAGCAGTTAGGGACTGCGATTTGCTAATCTGGTGTCGTAATGTCTAGCCCAGAGTTGAATTACAGGAAAATATATTGTGTAGATGAATGTATGTTAATGCTTTTCTTTGGTAGTAAAGTTGCATACATTTTCAATGATATTTTAAAATATTTTTAAGTAAAGCATTACATTAGAATCTAAGATTAGAAATAGTGGTTTTGTATGTGTATGTTGTACAGTTCAACTTCCTTTTCAAGGAGTGCTAGTGAATCAGTGTGCTGAGAGAAAAAGAAAATAGTTAAAGTTAGATTATGACCTTATAACTTATTACATTAACCAATGATATGATGAAAATATACAATAAACTGTGGTTAATAATATTTAACTTATCAATAGTGTAGAATTATTTGTTAAATTATTTAAATTGGAAATAGCCAAATGTGTGTGTGTAAAATCAATGGGCTCTTAATTTTGAATTATTTTAACAAAGTTTTTGAAAGTCATGGACAGTTTTTTGGGGTGAAAAAAATGGATATATCAGTTATTCTAAACAAAATCCATCAGGTTTATAACATTTAAAGCTTGACTGTAGCAAGTTTATTTTCAGGTGGTATGCTTGTGTTTTGCAGTTTATCCTGCACTTTAGACTAGGATGTTAGGACTTGTCAGGTATTTATGAAATTCTCTATGTATTTTTAGAAAAGATTTTGTTTGTAGCTACGGCAGCCATTGTAATGCTGCAATGAAACAGCGGGGTATAGAGCACTGAGTACCGAAAGCTTATCTACTTACTGTAGTGCATTGAACAAAACTGAGGTGGTGGAAATGGATGACTAAAGTGTTTACTGAAGTGGGCTGTGGTAAAGGAGGAATAATTAATTTTCAAGCTTTAAAAATTCATGCTAGAAAGTAGTATACAGAAAAGTAAAAAGGCATTACTGATGGCTACACTGCTGATATATTTTGGAGATGATAAGGAAGTTGAGTTAGAGGATGTATATTGGCTTACATAAAATTCACTCTTTCTCTAATTATTGTTTTTCTTTTTCTCAGCCTCATCAAACAGCGCCAAGACCTGTATTTCATTTATGAGTTCTGGAGGAAGGATTAATTGCTGAACATAGCGCTATAATAATATTTTAAAATACATCTGTTCAAATATGTAGGGAATTGTGGGATGTGTGTTTATTTCTCACTAAGGGGGAATTCATGCTTTTTGCCTTGTTCCTACAAAGTGGAAAAAAAAAGTTCTAAAAACTTTTCTAACCCTATTCTGAGTAGAAAGGGGTGATGGATGAAGCAGAAACACATGTTGCTGCCTGTGTGATGGGTCATTTCTCTTGCTGAAGCTAACTGGGCACAGTTGAGGGTCTGGGTTAATATTCCTGAAAAATGGAAAGAAAGAAAAGTAATTTTTGATTGAGGAGTCATTAAATATAGAATGCTTGCTATTCTGTGAGATACTGAGGGCAAGAGAATGATCACACACACACACACACACACACACACACACACACACACACTACAGCTTTTGTAGAGCCCAATGCACATAAAAATGCTAGGGCCCCTTGTTTAAACACGATGAAATATTTCAAGTTTCACAAATTTCGAACTCATGATGCTGGCCACAAATCCCACTGGACTAGGTTATTTACCTGACAAACATATTTTATTTTAAACTGAAGACTGACAAGAATCCTCGAAGACTTGAGGAATATTTAATATGTCAGCTATGTGATGCCTGTCAATGACATTTTGCGAGGCATTGTGCATGAGTATTTAGAATGATCCCAATGTTGATTGCCGTTTATTTTTAACTTTCTGGCTGTCTGTAGTGGGGAGGACTACTTTAGAAAGCAGGATATGGTAATTGTTGCCTTCAGTGCACATGCAGAAAGGTTTATTTGACTTCAGAGACATGCACCCTGTAACTAATATCTAAGTTATAGTCTCCAGGAAAAGGAACTGAAACCAGTGGACATAGCACATCCCACTCTATCACATTCTTTCGTGCTTGGAGACAAGTTTCTTGAAGTGGAGGTCCTGTTAAAAAACACCCCCAAAACTGAAGTTAATGTTAGTTTAGGGGTAACAGTAGACTCACATTATGCTGCATGAAATAGCCTTAACCATACTTTGGAGTACCTTGGAGGTGACTATTAACCTTGTGACCCTATTGTGAGGCTCTCAACTCTTTGAAGTCCCATATATACTTAAATCATGGTGCAATGCTTAGTCCTCATTGGCAATGATATATTTGGTGGAAATAAAACCAACATTGGCCAGAATATTCTAAAGGAGAAATGGAAGAAATTGGTACAGGTCCATGATCTAGGAGAAGTCATGTTAGCCTTTAATGAAGAGAGATATTCTGAGAAAAATATTTATTTCTTATTTTTAGTGCCTTCAAGTGCTGCTATTTCAGAAGGAATGAAAAAAGATGGCAATTGGCCTGGACAGATGACAAAACTTTAGAAAAACAGATGAATCAATTAAATAGACAACTTGCTAGGGGCAGAAAGAGGAGACCGTGAGTGTGCTGCCTGGAGAGGCCATGACTAGCGTCTCCCCAGAGGGAAACAGAGGGGCCTCAAGGAAAATGGCTACAATGTTGGCAGAAGAAACCAAGGAATACATTTGCAGGGCTGGTATTGCTTCAAAGTCAGGAGGAGTTCCTGCTTGCTCCTGCAGAGGCCACTCTTCCTGTCTTATTTAATTAAGCCTCCAGTTTATTGGATGAGGCTCATTCGAGTTAGGGAGGTAATCTGGAGGTAATGTGCTGAATTTACTGATTTAAAATGTTAGTCATCTCCAGAAACACCCTCATAAACATCCAGAAGGATGTTTGACCACATGTCTGGAAACAGCCTATTCAAGTTGACATGTAAAATTAATCATCCACCAGATTGTACCAATACAGTAATTAATTGGAATTTGAAATCTAATTAACATAAGGAGGATTTCACCAATGTGGCAAGGAGGGACACTGCACTGGGATAAAGCCCACTGGAATCCGTGTCAGCATAACATAACATGAGACAAGGCGTCTACCTGCCAACGGAGTTAAGTGAGACTTAGCCCAGAATTTACATCTCAAATCAGGACAAAAATCTACATAAGGGTTGAGTTTTTTGACAACACTGAGATAATTCTCCTGAAATTTTAACTGAATTATCATACATTCTTCCAAATTTGGCCAGTGAGAAGTACTTTAACTGTCTTTTGTGTCCTTTTGACATATCCCCTCTATTGTTTAACACTTTCAAGAAGTGTTAAACATAAGAAGATGCTCCTAATTTTCCTTGCTTCATCCCTGAAATCAGCCATTCATTTAGAGGGCTCTGGTCCTTTTAAATGAAAGATAGTACATATTTAGAAATCAATTTTTATGTCCTAGATATGGCATTTACAACTGGGTTGTCTTGGTTCTGGACTTTCTCAGCAGACAGAGCTGGGAAGCACAAAACTTGTATGAATATACAAACACATGTTCAAATCTTTGGATCCTACTATCACTCCTAATTTTACTTTCTCCATGTCACTTATTATCTTCTAATAGAGCACGAATTTCATTTTTTGCATTGTTTGTTACAATCATGTGTTGTCATCTTTGTTGTTGTTGTTTTTTTTTTTCACTAGCATAAAAGTTTCACAGTGGTGGAAATTTTCACCTGATTTGTTTTTAATATAGCTCAAGCAGAAAGAATAGTAGGGCTCAACAGTGATTTCTGAATAAAAGAATGAATGAACTGCTAGAAAACAAAGATTTGGGAAAGAAAGACAAAAAAGAAGAGAAAGAAAACTTAATATTATGCATTTCTATGTGACTAGTGCTCTTGTGGTTATAAACTATATCAAATTAATCCTGAGTATTGATATAAATAGAAGTATAATATATTAGAAGATGGAGAAAGAAGGGTATGTGTGAAATTTTAAAACACTAAACCTTTATTTTTAAAGCTATGTCAATAGAAAATGGTTAAAATTGAGATATTTAAGTGTACTCTGTACAGGTGAGCATCAGAACAAACAGGGAGAGAAGCTGAAGATTGCTGCCTCTGAGGAACTGGAAAGAAGATGATGGGGTTCAGAGAAAGAAATTTTGAAAATAAATGAGAGATAACACTTCATTTATCCAATTAGGTACCTTTGATTTAATTGCTGTTAATATATTGTCCAACCATCTCCCTACACATTCTAGCAGATACCTTTGATAGCATGTCTCAGTTACATTTCTCTTGTTGCTGAGACAAAATTCCCAGCACCCAAATTGAAAGGAGGAAAGTATATTTGGTTCACAGTTTGTAGAGGTTTTAGTTCATAACTGGCCGGCTCCAAGGCAGGTTGGTGTGACAGACAGGCATCACAGAGGACAAGCCATTCATGGTGGACAGAAGGTAGCAAAACAAGAAAGGGACAAGCACAGCTCTTTCTATCCCTTATATTTTTTTCAGGCTACTTACAGCAGATAGCACTCACACCCTTAATCCCAGTGCCCTTGATCCTAGCATCGCACTGTGAATGAATCCCAGTGTCACATCCAGCCATCTCGGAGAAAGACCCACCTACGACTATGTGAGGCTTTGTGGGGACATCTAGACACAAGCAATTACATATCAATAAAATAAAAATTGTTAGTTAATTAATGTTTATAAATGAATACATTAAAATATGTAAGTTATTCATTTCAGAGGAATCTATTTGACACAGGTTAAATTTGACACAGGTTAATGCAGATTTATTTGACACAGGTCAATGCAGGTGAGCAAGATGGTGAACAGAGGTATCCAGAAATTGCTTGCTCTTCTACAAAGAAGAACCAAAGTAACAGGTTCCTAGCTGTACATTGAGGTGAATAACTATGGAGAACTTTGAAATTCCACAGTAGAAAAACAGGAACCTCATGAAATCCAGAGACATAGTATAGCAGCATAGAAAGAGAAACAAAAGTCTTGGCACCTTGATTCCACCGCTAGGAGCGGGGATTTTCCAGAAGGGGAAATGTGAAAGAGACAGTTTGAGCAAACTCTATCAGTGCAGTCACTGGGAATCCTGGTCATTGCAAATTTTTGTGGTTCTTGCACAGTGACATCCTAAAGCAATAAAAAGGCTGAAATCTGCATAGCAATCTGGCCTTGGAAACCGAGCTTACTCAGTGTCTCAGCTAGTGCCCAGGGTGCTGTAACCAGGAGCCATCTCAAGAAGGGACTTTTTGTCTGAATATGCACTGCTTTAGAGGTCAGAAACCCCTGCACATTCTCACTGCTCGGACCCCCAGATGTCCCACTGCATGGGCTCAGTAGATAGATGCTTCATAGCCAAGTTGGTTCTGTGAGTGACTCTGTCTCATACACATACAGACACACACACACAGACACACACACACAGACACACACACACACACACACACAGACACACAGACACACAGACACACACAGACACACACAGACACACACAGACACACACAGACACACACACACACACACACACACACACACACACACACACACACACACACTCTGCATGGGGGAATGGAAGTTGCAAAGCAGAGAGGAGCAGAGGATGCTGCCCACAAGAACCAGAGGATTAGCCAAGGGGCGGCAGTGATGTATGATTTCACGTGGGTGCCAGGGCTGAGGGCAGTTGCCTGTTCAGTTCTTGATACCCCTCTCTCAGTGCCACACGAGGGCCAGTAGCTAACGAAGTGGAGCAAGAGCTCTGAGATTCCCTTGCTCCCTTGCCCATAGTGTGCTGGGACAGTTTCAGGAGACAGCATCATGGCTTTGGCTGTAGCTGCAGGCTCAAGGTGCACTGCCTCGGAAGTTCCAGAGAGAAACCCTGTTCCGGGCCAGCTGCATTCTGCTTCCCCTCACTCCCGCAAGCCTGTCAGTTAAGAGCAGTTTTACCCTGAGTAAGTTAATACCCATTCCCACGGTCCTTGGCAGGCACTGCAAATGACAGACCTGAATGGAGAAAAGCTTCTGGTTGTCACGCATTGCCCAAGTAGGCACAGCTCGGGAGGATCTGAAGTCTTGCTCCCAGTTGAGCAATGCTCATTGTTGCAGCAGAAAGGAATCACACAGTTTCTGATGGGTGCCCTGCATTAGCTGTCCCCACACCTTGTCTGATCATACACTGCTTGCAAAGTTTACATGTGAGTGTCTCTCTCTGTGGAGTACATTGACAGATGTCAGTGTTTAATCAGAGGATAAGCGATACACTGACCCCCAGTACCGAAGCAGCACATACCAGAGATCCCTCAAACAACAGAGCCGTTACCAACAGTGCCTGAGGTAACGCCTGTCACTCATGAGGGCTGACGCTCTGTGTAGAGGTAAGTATAGAGGACACATCCCCTACTCTGCTGTCTCTGTCACACCCGGCTGAACGTATCTCCAGGAAAAAGCTGCTTCTTACAAAGGCTATTCTGTAAAAGTGAAAGGGATATCCACTTCACTAGGTGTGCAAATTTCAACACAGGGACACAAGAAATGTGAAACAGGTAATAAGACGCCTCCTAAGGATTATAACTGGTAATAAATTCCAGAGATTTTGCAGTAGGTGAAATGCTTAATAAAAATTTCCAAAGAATGGTTTTAAAAAGGTCAGTGAGATCCAACAGAATATAGATGAGCAGTTAAATGATAGGAAGGCGATGGAGGATATAAATGCAAAATTTAGTAAAGAGATTCTGAAAAGAAATCAGTCAGCAAACTTGGCAGAGTTCAGTGAGTTAAGTAGAATGATTCAGTTGAAAGCTTCCACAACAGGCTAGGTCAGTGGTGGTGGCTGATGACATGCATGTCACAGTGGCTGTTTCTAGTGAAAGCTCTAAAAGGATCTCCACCATTGGCCTAGTGGAAGGAAGAATATCAGGGTTTGAAGACAAGTCTCTTGAAACATCACACTTAAGCAGAAACAAAGACAAAACGGGTGAAGAGAGTGTTTTGTGGGGCATCATACATGACTGGGGTCTGCACCACTGGGGTACTACTCCAAGGGAGAAAACACAGGTGAAGAGCACATGAAACCGACTCAGTACAATTGTGGAGAATACTTTCATAATCTTGGGAATGACATGGACACCAGTGTACCAGGGGCCTATACAGCCCTAAATAGATTTGTGACACATTATGGTCAAATTGACAAAAGTTCAAGATAAAGAAAAAAATTAAATCTGCAAGATAAGAGCATCATGTCGTATTTCAGGGCAACTCCATTAGATTAACAGCAGATTTGTTGACCAAAACCATATGGACCAATAGTCTGTGGAATTATTAATTGCCTAGTTAAGAGACGTAGACTGGCTGAATGGATCAAAGAATGAGATCCAAAAAATACTACCTACAAAACCTAACCTCACCAGTAAAGATGTACATAGACTGAAATTGAAAGGATGAAAACTGGTATTCCAAGGACAGAGAATCTAAAGCTAAGCAAGAGCAGCTATATTTACACTGGATAAAATAAATTTTAAGACAAAACAATAAGAAGAGACAAAGAAGGTTACTGTATAATGATAAGGAATCAATTCATCAAGAAGATATGATTATAAAAAGGAAGCTAGAATGATTATAATCCTACATGCACATAATGCTGGAACATCTTTTTATTTAAAACTAATACGATTAGGCCTAAAGGAAGAGATAGGTTCCAATATAATGATAGTGGAGGTTTCAATAACTTGCTCTCACTAATAGACAGATCATCCAAATGCTGAAGAAAAATGAGTTAAGGTACACTGTAGGGTAAATGGATTTAATAGACATTTTTGTGAAACATCCCATTGAACAGCTTTATTTTTTTCATCATTGCATGGACCATCTTTCAGAAGAGATTATGTATTAGCCCACAAAACAAACCTTAACAAATTAAAAAAATTTGAAATTGTACTTTGCTTTCTGATCACAAGGAATGACACTAAAAGTCTACTGCAAGAGAAACTTTGTAAGCTATATAAATACATGAAGACTGGACAACACACTTTTGAATGAACAGTAGGTCATTATGGAGACCAGATGGGAAAGTTATAAAATTCTTGAGACAAATGAAAGTGAGAACATAACATACTCTAATCTATGGATACAGAAAAAGCAGTAATAAGAGAAAACGCCTACATAAAAATAGACAATAAATATCCTGCCTATGTATTTTAATGTCTTAAAAAACCAAGAACAAACTATACCCCTAATTAGGGGAAGAGAAACATAATAAAAGTCAGAGCAGAAATAAATGAAATAGAATCCAAAAGGACAATACAAAGGATCGGTGAAATGCAGTTGTTTGAAAATAGAAACCTTTAGCTACACAGAGAGAAAGAAAGATTGAGAGAGCAGGAGAGTGGAAGAGTGAGAACCTAAATAAATAAAACTAGAGATGATAAAGAATTTACAGAAGTTCAAAGAACCATTAGGGATCACTTTGGAAAAAAACTAAGTGCTAACAAAATGGAAAAATTGAGAAGAAATGGACACATTTCTGAACAAATATGACCTACCAAAACTGAACCAAAGAGATATAAAAACCTGAATAGACCAATAACAAGTAATGACATTTGAAGCTGTAATAAAAAATCTCATGACAAAGAAAAGCCCAAAGCTGGCTGTACTCACTGCTGAAATTTCATTACTGTAATCTTATAAAAAACTAACATAATTGCTTCTCGCACTACTCCAAACACAAAATCAATTCAAGATGGATCAAAGACCTTAATGTATGATATGGAGACTCTGATACTGTTAGAGGAAAACATGGGGGAAATGCCTTGAAATACTGGCAGTGATTTTCTGAATAGAACACAAACACAGGATGGAAAAGCAAAAATCTTAAAGTGGGATTACATCAAACTAAAAAGATTCCACACACCAGAGGAATGACAAACAGAACTGAAAAGACAGCCTACAGGTTGGAAGAATATATTTGCTGGGTATCCAGAACATTACAGCCATTTTCCTTCTCACCATTACGCCATACCCCACACCGTAAATTAAAGGAGGAAAGGTTTATTTTGGCTCACAGTTTTTGGAGGGTCCAACCACAGTTGACTGGCTCCATGGCGGGAAAGTCATGGTGGGAGCATCAGGTGGAGGAGAGCTGCTCCAGTCATGGCGGTCAGGAAGCAATGAGAGAAGAGGGAGGTGGGGAAGCAAATCCTCCCTTCCAGGCCACAGCCCCAGTGACCCTCCTCCAAGCAGGCCCTGCCTCCTAAGGGCAAGTCAGCAGCAGCCCTCCACCATCCAATCACCGTTCATATGGATGAGAATTTGGGTGCACAGTATAGATCTAATTATAACACACAATGTACATAAAATTAAAAATGTTAACAGCAAAAGAAGTAATGCACACATATAATCATCACAGTCTCCATAGTCTGAGAAACTGAAAGAGTAAATAAGGTCCAAAATGTACATTTGATATTGTGAAATGGGAAAAAATAGTTGTCTTGGTTACTTTTTCCTCATTGCTGGGACAAAATACCTGACACCCAGAATTAAGGAAGGAAAGGTTCATTTAGCTCAGAGTTCGTGGAAGTTTCAGTCTGTATGTGGCTGGCTCCAAAGCAGAGTGGCACATGGCAGAGGGCAACCGTTCATGCTGGCAGAAGAGAGCAAAATCAACAAGAGCAAAATGGAGGAGCGGCAGCAAGCAGCCTCCCTTCCTCCCTTACAGTGTATGGAAACTACCCACCCCAGGGAGAGTGTAGCACTCATACCCATAATCCTAACATTGGATCATGAATCAATCATAAACTCTAGAAGCACCCCCATGACTGTGTGAGGCTTTTGGAAGGCATCCAGACACAAACCATGACAATACTTTAAGAAGAAAGAGGAACTAGGGTGGGGCAAAGAGGAAGGAAAGGAAAGGAAAAGGAAAAAAAATACAAGATAGTTATACTACTGATTTCTTTTAGTTCATTGAAAAGTCTGTACTAATGTCATTTGGAGAAGTTTTTGTGCCCATATCTTGTATTCTGAGTAACTACTTTAAAGATAACAATATTCAATGTGTTAACTATTATTATTGTCCTATCATTTTGTTTTGAAATTTTGTTTTTTTCCATAAAAAGCAGTAATGTAGTTAAAAATAGCCAAATAAATTAGATGCAATTTTATAAAGAGAAGAAACACAAATGGCCAGTAACTATATAAAAATGTTCAGTACCATTAGCTAGCAAAGAAATGTAAATCAAAACTATAATCAGATACTACCTCACACCAATTAAAAAGCCTCTTCTCAAAACAAAAGAAAGCAAAGCAGTAACATAGACAGAAAGCAAACAAACAAAAAATAAAAGCTGGCAAAATGTGGAGAAAAAGGAACCATTGCACACTTTTGGTGAAATGTAATTAGTATAGCCTCTATGTGGAAAACAGCATGAAGGATCCTCAAAAACCTAAAAACAGAACTACCACCTGACTCAAGATATTCTATTTCTGAATATATATCTGAAGAAATAAAGTCAGCATAAAAAGATATACCTGCATCCCCATATGTATTATGGCACTATTCACAGTAGGTAAGATACAGAATCTGCCTAGGTGTCCAATAACAGATGACCTGATAAAAATATATGGTGTACACATACAGGGTGGGTGAGAGGGAGAAGAAGAGAAAGAAGACGTGTTATTTACCTGTGCCAGCTCCCCATGAGAAATGTAATCATTATGTACTGTGAACATGTATCAATACAATAAAAATTAAAACAATAGAATATTATTTAATAAAAAATGAAATCCTGTTATTTACAGTAAAATGGATATAACCCAAAGTCACCATATTAAGTGAAATAAACCAGATGCAGGAAGACAGATGGCACATGTGGAAACAAACACAGAGATGACTTGGAAGTATAAGAGGGACTGGTAGGAACTGGAAGGGGTGGGGGACAAAGGGGATAGAAGGGAGGAGGATATGATCAGTGCATGGTGTGTGCATAAATAAGAGTGTCAATAAATCCTGTTAATTTATACAACTAATTTGTGTTAGTAATAACAGTAGTAATGACAGGTCCTCAAAAGGCTGTACCAATGGACACTTCTTCTCTTAAATTGCCCATTAGCATGAAACTATCAGCTTACCTTAATAAAACTTTATTGTGTTTACTGCATTATTATAGAGAATATCACTCATAATATCATATAGGAAACTTCTGTCAGTTGTTTTGCTATTATGAATTAATTTATTGTCTTGTGATATTATTTTTTCCCAAGGAAGTGCTTGTTCTTCCTGTATGAACAAGCCGGTGGAAAAGCTGATGGTCTGTCTTTGTAGGGAGTTAGAAAAGCAGGGTCACAGTTCTAAGCCTTTAGCAACTGCACAGGCTTCTTTTGTTTACTGTGTTTTTCTCCTGGGCTTCATTTTTTTCCTTTTCCAGCTAATTCCTTGGTTTAATCACATCTTTTCTCCTTTTCCTGATTTCATCACATCTTTTATCATAAGTTGCATTAAATTTTGTAAGCCTGCTTTGGTCTACTTTCAAATAAAAATATTAATGAATAAATAATAATAAATCAGCACATATTTTTATCAAATGAAATAAAAACCACTTTTATGAGGTATTTATGTCCCTATAGAAAAAATATATTGTTATAATTTTCCTATGTATTTACTAAGGACTTCTTTTATTTTCTCAGTTTGGTTGATATTTTCTGCAATTTTACTTTAAATTGATTGTGAGGATGACAGTTAAGATAATTTAAAGTCAATATACCTAATATTAATTTAAAATGAAGGACACTAGGTTTGGGGGTTGGAATTGGTTGAGGTGGTTTTCTAATCCAAATCCTGTGACAGGTGAATCATTTTATTTTTAATTTTTAATCCTTGTTATAATAGAAAATCCTTTCAGCTGAAACACATACACACACACACACACACACACACACACACACACACACACTTTTTAAAAGTCTCTTTTCTATGGTACGCAATGTGCTCAACCTTGTGAAATTTCAAGTGAATGACATAAGCTCTTTCAGAAAATTACTCTCTAAAAATCTGCTTCCGCAAATGTAGAGCAAGATAATAACGACACCTATCATGAAGATGTTTGCTCTGAGAGTAAAAGGAGATAATGCACATGAAGCCTTGTCCCTATAGCTAAGTGCTCAAGAAAGGTCTGCTGTGGCCACATATTTAACAGGCTTCTGACTTACGTCAAATAAAGTACTGTGTAAAGTACTTCAAAATTTAAGAAAGTGCCATTAAATTAATGTTACTAGTATGAAGTTGTAATTTTAGTTAAATACTTTTGAATTTGATACAATTTTGAAGTATATTCAGTGTTGATGCAATTATATTTTCTGAAAACTGTGAACAGGTTATAATACTTATAGCCATTAAATTACATATGGATCTCATTATTCAAGTTTAATACTGTATTGAAACTTCATCCTAATACTCAAAGCAGTAGCCTCATTTTCCAGTTTTGTGTGTTTTGTGATTATTACAAACATGCTGGTATATAAGCCATTCATAATTCTATCGATACATGACAATTATCTTGCTCCATATTATCACCAAAGAATTATTTGATCATTATACTCCCTCTTTCTTTTTTCTTGTGTTTTGTTTCTGCTTTCCTCTTTCTTTTGGGTAACAGAACTATCATTGATTTATTTCCTTTCTATCTTTCTATATTTTTCAAAAATTTGGACAGTTGACACTTTGTAATGGGGAAGAAAAATTTTTAATCAAATAGCATGTTCTAGAACACTATACATTTATTTTAAAATATATTATGCATTCCATTTAGATGAATATTCACAAGTGAAAAATAGCCATAGTATATAACTAAATAGAAGAAAGGATTGGAAATACTTCATTTGATATGATACAGATGATGTATGTACATACACACACACACACACACACACACACACACACACACACACATACAAATAACTACCCAGGCAAATTAACTACCCAGTCATATTAAAATCTTTGAGTTTTTCATTTCTGGGTAATAAAATTGTTTTTATATTCTTTGTAATATTCCATATTTTTCAAATTTTCTACCAAAACATCTCTCTTTTGCAATCAGGAGAAAGAGCAGCAGGAAGAGGAAGAAAATGTTTTGCTTTTAAAAAAATGGGAAAATGTATGAAAAGGAAAGAACAACTGGAATGGGGAAAGAAGAAAACAAAGAAGCAAAATATGTGGCTAAGATAATTATATTGTTTATTATTTAAGATAATTCATAATTGTGGTTTTAAGGTAATTGTTTTTGTCTTTTTTGAGACAGGGTTTCACTATGCAGCTAAAGCTTTCCTTAAAATCACTTTGTTGCTTAGGCTGGCATCAAACTCACAGCAGTCCTCCTGCCTCAGCCTCCCAAGTTCTGGGATTACATGTATGCACCACTATACATGGACTCTTTTTGCTTAAACAGTAAATTCTCTCCATTTTTGGAGATCTATATCCCTCAGACTCACAGAGGAAAAGGACTGGGCTAAAGCCTACTCAGGAGTTTTCTGTAAAGGAAAAGTTTTCTGTTCAACTTATACTGGCCAGCAGACTGGCTGAAGTTAGCATGTTACATATCTGAAATTTTAGTAAATACAAAATCTTTATAGTGGCTTCATGCAGTCTTGTTGCCTATATTTACTGAGATACTTCCTGAGATAAAATTTACTTTTGGTGCTAACTGGGGGAGAAAGACCTCACAAAGGCAAGGCAGGAGGCATCACAATCCCTGACTTGAACTTATACTACAAAGTT
This sequence comes from Dinomys branickii, assembly GCA_004027595.1. Lineage (NCBI taxonomy): Eukaryota > Metazoa > Chordata > Mammalia > Rodentia > Dinomyidae > Dinomys > Dinomys branickii. The sequence continues at coordinate 3,516 of PVLD010020772.1, read as the reverse complement.
ACTGTGATGAAATCTGTGTGGTACTAGGAAAAATCCCCAAAAAGCAAAAAACCAAAACCATCCCCTTAGAAAACCAAACCCAAGGATCTGTGGAACAGATTAGAAGATGTTGACAACTATAAAACATTCAGTCACCTTATCTTTGAAAAAGAGGCCAAACGTTCACTGGAAGAGATAGCCTCTCTAATAAATGGTGCTGGAAAAACTGTCTCTCTACATGCTGAAGACTAATACTACACCCATGTCTATCACCGTGCACTAAACTAAGTGGGTCAAAGATTTAATATTAAAACAGAAAAAATAAACCTACTGGAAGAGAAAGTAGGTAGAAATCTTGAAGACATTGGTGTTGGGAGAGACTTCATGAACAAAATTCAGATTTCACAAGAAACATTTCCAAGAATCAACAACTAGGATCTCAATAAAAAGCCTTTGGACAACAAAAGAAATCACCTATAAAATCAAAAGACAACCCACCAAGCAGTAAAAACTTTTAGCCAACTGTCACTCAGACAAAGGACTTACCTAACATACAAAGAATTTGAAAAAAATCATTACCCCTCAATTTGAAGACCCAGTCCAAAAAGTGGCATCTGAGATGAATATATACTTCTCAGATGAAGAAATACAGTTGGCAAATAAATATATGAAGAAGTGTTCAACATCATTGTTCATTTGAGAGGTGCAAATTAAAACAACACTGAGATTCCATCTCACCCCAGAAAGAATGGCCGTCATCAAGAAATCAGTCAATGCCAGTGGGGATGTGGGGGAAAAGGAACCCTTCTCTACTGTTGGTGGAAGTGTAGGCTGGTGCAACCACTGTGGAAAACAGTGTGGAGATTCCTCAAAAAACTAGTGTTAGAGGTCCCATTTGACTCAGCTATTGCCCTTCTAAGTATCCTCTCAGAAGAATTAAAAATATCATACTGCAGTGGTATATGTGCACCCATGTTTACAGCAGCACCTTGGGAACAACCCAAATGCCCATCAACCAAGGCATGGAAAACAAGATGTGGTATTTTCTTACAATGGGGTACTATTCAGCCATAAAGAAGGATAAACTTGAAATTTTTATAGGTAAATGGATGCAACTGGAGACCATACTCATAAGTGAAATAAATCAGACTCACCTGTGTAAACCTTGTATTGTCTCCCTGGTATGAGAAACTGAAAGGGTAAATATGTTCTGAAGTGTACAATAGGTAATGTAAAATGGGAAGAAATTATTCAAAAGGAAAAAGGAACTAGGGTGGGGAAAGGGGAAAGACAGAAGGGAGAAGGGAAAAATGCAAGTCTGTCATACTATTAGTATCTCTTAGTTCATCGAATAGGAAGGTTTGTGCTAATATTTTTTGTAGAAATTTTAATGCCCTTATACTGTACTTTGAATAAGTACTTTAAAGATAGCAATATGCAGTCTATTAACTATTGCTATTCTCCTATTATTTCATTATATTTTGTTTACCTTTTTTCCATAAAATAACAAATCACCTAATCTGTACCTCTTGTGGATGTAGGTGTTGTTTATGGGAGGAAACTGTCTTCACCAAAGCTGTGTTACATTGGTAGGAAAGGTAACTCCAGGAATAAGGAACAGTTGTACTTAGTTTGAAGTTACTGATTTTCCTCTTACCAAACAGCACAAAGCCCTGTCTCTCAGCACACCAAGCTTTGGGCATGTGATTCTCTCACACTTGTTCTCACAGATGTTCTGGCTCTAAATTTCTTGTCCAACCTGACTGCTGGAATGTGGACTTTTCACTACACTTAATGTAATTCCCATCTCTTCCACATACCCACTTTATCACAAATTTCTGAATTTCTGTTGTTTCTCCTCAGCCTGCAGAGTGTATTCCTTAGGGCCTTTCTACTTGCAAATCACACCCAAAACTTTCTGCAGGTAAAACCCTTCCCCCAAATGATCCTATGCTCTTCCGCATTCCCAGTAAACCAATGGCTTCAGCCACTTTCTCATCACTGGGAGAAAATTCCTGGCACTGGCAACTAAGGAGGAGAGGTTAACCTTGGCTCTCCATTTCAGTCCACAGTTTGGGCTGCAGGACAGAAACAGGATGGCAGAGGAGCATGGTGGAGGAAAAGGTGCTCCACCTAAAGCAGCCAGGATGCAAAGGGAGACGGAGCGAACCAGAGTAAGAACCCCTTTCAGGTCCTGCACCCCAGGACCCGCTTCCAGCAGGTCCTGCCGCTAACTGCACCCAGCTACTGAGATCATCATGGATGAAAACACTGACGAATAGAGCGCCCCTTGTTCCAGTCACCTTCCAGACACAGGGGACACTGGGGGATTTCAGATCCAAGCTGTAACACCAGTGGTCATCATCTGCTTTAGCACTAGGGCCCAGTTTCATGGAAGACAATTTTTCCACAGATGGGGGGTGGGGATGTTTGAAGGGTGACTCACGTGTATTGTATTTATTGTCACTGTGTTATCGCATTGGTTTTTTGAAATTCATTTTAAAAATAAAAGAAGGAAAACATATTAACAGACAGACAACCACTTACAAAACAGCATAAGAACAATACAAACAATACAGAGTTACCGACAAGCTGGTAGGAAATTAACAATGGTTGTTGTACTACGTATTGATGTCTTCAAAGTGGTTTCTCAGGAAAACAATACAGACATGCAGTAGTGATCAAACAAGTAATCATTAACTGTTCCTTTCAATAGAACAATAGAAAACAGTACTACAACTGTTAGCTGTCCTGTATATACATACATACATGATTTCCCCTTCTTTCCCTTCTTTTTTCCCACACACCAGTTGTCCTTTACTTTTGAGAATTTTCCTTTCATTTTACATTGTCTATTGTACCTCCTAGATTTTATTCACTCTTTTAGAGTCTTACACTAGTGAGACAATATGTTGCTTAAACATGCAGGTCTGATTTATTTCACCTATGAATATGGTCTCTAGTTGTGACTGTTTACCTATAAAAGCCTTGAGTTTATCTTTCTTTATAGCGGAGTAATATTCCATTACATAAAAGTACCACAACTTTTTTTATTCAGTCCTCAGTGGATGGACATTTGGGTTGCTTCCACAATTTAGCAATTACAAATTGTACTGCTATGAACATGGGTGCACATATATCACTGTGATATGATGTTTTTAGATCTTGTGGAAAAGTATCTAGAAGGGGAACAGGTGGGTTGAATGGGACCTCCAGACCTAATTTGCTGAGGAATCTCCAAACTGATTTCCACAGTGGTTTCACCAGTTTGCATTCCCACCAGCAGTGGAGAAGAGTTCTTATTTCTCCACAGCCTCGCCAGCATTTGTTATTGGTTGATTTTTTTTTTTTATTTTAGAAACATAAAAGTACAAAAACATATTGACAAACAGACACCCATTATCATAGAAAATAGTACAATCACAACTAATCTATAGACAAGGTGATATGGTCTCAACAGTTGTTGTTGCTTTATCCATTGATATCTTCGAATTGTAGATGTATGGACCCATATACAGACATGCAAATTTAGTCAGA
>PVLD010020771.1:0-33083 GCA_004027595.1 Dinomys branickii | reverse complement strand
AGACTCAAATACAAAAACCATGGAACAAACCACCATCCTTCAACAATTTGAGCAAAACCATGAAACAAGCCACCATCCTTCAACAATTTGAGCAAAACCAAGAAACAAACCACCATCCTTCAACAATTTGAGCCGTAGAATGCCTAAGGAACAACATAGGTGGATTTGCAGAGGACGGGCTGTTTTACTTCATTCAAGCACCATTAAAAAAAAAAAAAGAACACAAATGGGTGGGTTTCCAGGTATATACATTAAGTTGAACCTTTGGCACTAGGAATCAGGGCATTTTGTCACATAGCATTTAACACATATTAGAAAATTGTGTAGTGTCAAAGGGATAGAACCACCAGCATTTAAGCAACGTTGTCAACTAGGCAATAAAATGGTCTACTGAATGTTTTCTCTTCGTCTAATTACTGCATACACTGGTAGCAACTTTGAAATGAGGAAAGGAGTTTATACTCCTTTGATTTTCTCTTTAAAACTGAACAGAAAACAACTGAAACATAAGCCCTGTTATACATTGACAATTTTAAAGAACATCAATTATACAAGTAAAAGACTAAGAAGAGAAAATGTTTACAGATACCAGACGTTAATAGTGAGTGGTCAGTAGACCCTCACAGGGCTTTGCGATGGTAGTCAGCAGAAGCCACTTTGTAATCACTGGCAGTAAACAGTGATGCAGAATTCTTTGCCAGATACTTTAGGAAATCATGCAAATAGCCCAACAATAATGCAAGGCTCTTCTCATCAAGGGGTGTGTAGGCCAGCATCGCCCCTATTCTTACAAATAATCTCAGCAGGTGTGGCGCTCCATAGACCTGGGACATGGGCGCATCAGGGTGAGCCAAGAGAATTTCAGCATACTGGGGCCTCTCAAATTTGTAGAGCAGCTGAGTGCCCAACATCACATTGAAATACTCTTTTATTCCTGCCACAACTTCATTAACCGCAAACTCCTTATTATGAACATTTCCCTGTGATTTCTTACAATTTGCATACTCTTCCAGAATGGCATCCACATTTTTCTTGGCAGGAAGCTGAAAGAGCTGCTTCTGCCTGGACTATGGCGGTTGGAGAGACAGCGGTCATCACACGTCCTTTTGCTATGTAATAGGTAGAAGGAGTGCCTACTTTTTTCTGTGGTACTAGAGATTGAATCTAATGCCTTATCCTCGAGCTGTACCCCCAGCTCTTTTTTATTTTTATTTTTACACAGGATCTCGCTAAGTCACTAAGTTGCCCAAGCTGGGCTTTAACGTGTGATCTTCCTGCCTCAGACACCCAGAGTGCTGAGATCACAGGAGTGTACTACCATGCCTGGCCCAGCAATGTCTTCTATGTGCAAGATTATGCCTTTAGCTTTAGGAGATGATGCAGAAGTGAGTGCAGTAGCCTTCCCTGACCTCCGAGGATATAGCCTAAGACCTCAAATGGCTGCCTGAAACCACAGATAGTTCCAAACCTCATACATCCTATACAGACAGACCTATAATAAAGTTTAATTTATAAATGAGGCAGAGTAAGGCAGCAACAATAACTACTAAATAAATAGAGCAATTACAATAATATACTGTAATAAAATTGCCAGCATCACTACTTAGGCACTTTGGGGCCTTTATTAGGCAAAATAAGGGTTACTTGAACACAATCTCTGTGAGCTGATCACCAAGATGACTAGTGAGTTACTAGCAAATGGAAACATTGGGCAAAGGGATGATTAACGTCCCAGGCAGAACAGTGGGAAATTTGACCACACTTTTCAAATTGCACAATTTAAAACTTAGGAATTCTTTATTTGCAGAAAATGCAGTTAATATTTGCAGATCTGTGTTAAGCATGGGTACTTGAAACCATGAGCACATTGCAGTAAAGAGGGACTCCTGTGTAGCATGTCACAGCTCTCTAGGAATTTAAAATCTATTCCCATCAAATCATACCATGTAGACAGTTTCTCAAGGCAAGCCTATATTGCAAGGCTATATCATAAATTGCTTCACTCAGGTCTAGAGAGCTTTGATTCAGAGAGTCCCTCAGAGCTGGGGAGGGGGTTGATGATATTAGAGTAAAAGCCTGAAAATCTATTTCCTGCTATAAGCAATGTCCATTTCCCCATGCGTAAGCAATAGCCTTCCATAACCTCTAGCATCCTGTTAACTTTCGGTTTCCCAGGAAGTCAGCTACTTTCCTACATTACACTGGATTATTTCTATATTGGAACAGAAATTCCTATACTGTCACAGTGTACTGTCTCCAATGCCGAGCAATTTCCATGGGATGGACTTTTGCTGTGCTCGTGGCATCCTCTGCTGTTTCACATAAAAATATACTTCCCATATTTTAGATCCTTTGCCACTTTCGTGCTTTCTTTGCTCTGTACCTATCAGACCAACTTTCCAGAAAGGATGGATCAGAAGATATCAGCCTTTCATTTGTCACTTTGAATATGTTCTAATTGTTCATCTGTCCACTCTATTTTCACACTTTAAAGGATATACTAAGTGTGGTTTCTCAGTTACTTTTCTCATTGCTAAGAAAAGATGTCCAACACCGAAGGTTAAAGGAGGAAAGGTTTATTTGGCTCACAGTGGGTAGTGGTTTCAGTCCACAGTTAGCTGGCTCCAAGGTAGGGTGGCTTCACAGGAGAGCAATTCATGGCAGGCAGAAGACAGCAAAAGCAACAAGGGACCTTAATAGCATTTTTCTGTCCCTTTTATGTTGTATCTAGAATGCTGAGATTAGGGCAGTGCCAAACCAATCAGTGAACTAATTTAGTAGTCACACACCCTCAATTCCTGCACCACATACTCTAGACTTAGCTGCCTCTAAAAAAGCTCCATCTATGACTGTTTGAGGCTTTGAGGAGCCATCTAGACATAAACCATAACATGTGGTTATTGCTGATAGAAAAAAGACATGAGTCCCTTCCCTCAAGGAATTCATTGGCTAGTGAAAGACACAGACAGACCACTATAATATAGCCAAATGTGATTAGCTTTATATTCAAAGTATGACCAGAGCGCTTTGTGGTCATGAAGGACCTCTAATCCACACTAGGAGAGTGGAAGAAAGGTTTCTTAATGAGGTGATGGCTAAAATTGTCTTGAATGACTAGTAGCAAAGAAGAAGAGCTAAGGTGGAGGAGAGGAAGAGAAAGAAAGAAAGACAGAAAGAGAGGTGCGTACTGCTGGGGCACGGGCATGAATATAACACAAGACATGAGTTGAGAAGAGTGAGATATGCTAGAAGGCTTATGAGCCCAACTGATTTGGAATTCATTGTGAAGGATATATGGAGCACTACTGAAGCACTGCAAATCAAGTGGTAATATCGGAGCTCAGAAAAAAGGCGCCCCTAAAGGACAGCAGTTTGGTACACGAAATACTTTCAATAAAAAGAGACTGAAGGGGACTCAGAGGCCAAGTCTTTCTCTCTGACTTCTTCCCGCTTTCTTGTCTCTTTCTCTCCTCTCTCCCAGAAAGTGAGTCGCAGAAATCACAACTCTTCTTCCTCAAAATGGCTTATAGAAACTTGAACCCCTCTGCCGCGGAGCGAGACATCACAACTAGAATGCTATCTCTCCTCTCCCTTCTTCCTTGAAGACTGTCATTCCAAAGAGGGCCTGTCCCATCTCAGAAGGAAGGAATATTACACAGAGAGACCCAGAAGAATCTGAACACATAGGCTTTGCTGAGTTTCCTCCTTGGTCTATTACTATCTGATCATTCCCTTTGGTCCAATTACATGTGCACACGATTGTCCATTCTTCATGAAAACTAAGCAGAAACAGTTTTACCTGTTTGGGGTCTTCATTTCTGAGGGCTCCCAACACGTTTGTTATGCCTTTCTCTCACAAACCTGTCTTGTTGCAGGACTGTCAGCTGTAGCACGTATTCTAAGTGAAGAAAAGGCAGCATATCTCCCCACTCCTACAGCGGCAAGATCAGGCTTGTGTTTTAATAAGATATTTCTCTCAGTGCTTTGGTGTGATGGGAAAAAGACACAGAGTCAGGAAAATTAGAAGAGATGGAGGGCCTAAAAGTAGGACAGTGATAGTGGAAATAAAAGAGTGATTTGAGATAGTTCAATGATTGATTGGTCGGTGGTGAGGAAGAGGGAAGGCTTTTCTTGATCTCCTGTAATTTTGACTTGGGTAATGAGGTAGACGGTGATGTCATTCATAGAGATGGGGGGTGGAGGCAGAGGCAGATGAGGATGAGGGTTAAACGTGAAAGCTAGGGGCAAAATGAGGGGTGTCCATGGGCTTTATTCATTCTAAAGTCCCAGTAGTGGGCTCCAGCACTCAGGTTGATACACGGATCTTAGAAGAGATCTGGCAGACGGTACTGATTTTGGAATCATCAGTCACTGTATTGCATTGTCATTCTTTCGAACAAACAAACAAACAAAAAGTCTTTGGTCTCTGATTTCTCAGGAACAGCCGGAAGAGGCATTTTTAAGGAAATCAACTTTCAGTTATCTGTGGAACTCTCATAGTCTTGGCCACTAGCTCAACATATCCTTCAAGCCCAGTCTAGCTACTCTTGATCCAACGTAGATGTGCAGATTTGGTTTTAAGATGTGATACATGCAGCAATGAAGGTACTTTTCAGGCAGGTGGAAAAAGATCCAAAACAGTCAAACTTAGTATTTGTCCATCTTGCTCCCAAGCTAAATAGCATATGTGCACCAAGAAGACCTGGACAGTCTCCAAAACCTCCCAAAGAACAAAATTTAGTCCTATCTTCCATAGCTGAATTCAACTTTTCCACATTTTTGCAAACTGTCTGCTCTAATCAGGCTGGTCTACTCACTTGTATTGCAAACAATTGACCCTTTTTAAGATTATAAACCTTTACTAATATTACTATTTGTTAGAGCACAAAGATGTGCTACCTTTCTTCACTTATAGGCATCATTACAGACCCTCCTATAACATGACAGATTAAGGAGAGAGTAATAACAAATATATTGAATAGAAATTTTTTGTGGCATGGGAGACCAGAAATGAAGACACAAACCCTAAGTAAAACTGCATTGATGCCTAGTTTCCAAGAAGAAAGGATAATCGTGTACACAGGTAATGATCAAATAGGGATTATCAATGTAATGATCAAAACAGAATGATCAAATAGTAACAGACTGAGGGGGAAACTCAGCAAAGCCTGTGTGTTCAGATTCTTCTTGGCCTCTCTGTGTAATTCTTTCCTCCTGGGATGAGGCAGGACCTCTTTGAAGTGAGAGTCTTCAAGGAAGAAGGGAGAGGAGAGATAGTGAGCATTCTAGGTGTGATGTCTGGTTTTGTGGGAGAGGGGTTTCTAGTGACCCATCTTGGGGAAGAGAAATTCTGGTTTCTGTGTCTCACTTCTGGGAGAGAAAGAGGTGGGGGAAACAAGAGTGCAAGAGAAAATTAGAGACTTGGCTTCTGAGGCTGCTTATGAGGCTTTCCAACCTCTTTTAAAGTATGTACCATGCCAAAGCGCCATAATTTGAGGGATCATTTTCTGAACCTCAACATATTCCATGAGCTTGGAATACTTTGCTTTAACCATCCTTCCTACAATCACTCAAGGAATCTTCATTGAAAACCTCCCATATATCTTCTTGGCTAATCAAAATTCATACAGACATTTTGCTTCTGTGTGATTGCAGTAATAAAATATTTAGAATAAAATAACAGTTTGAAAACTTTTTGTGCTATGGGAGGCTCAGGAGAGAGTATATTGAACTGGTGCTATTTACTCACCTGAACTGTATCTCAGAACTCCTTGTATAATTCTCCGAGTATTTTGTCTCTCCAACTACACTGGAGCCTGGGCCTGAGTTTAGACTTCCTGGCACCAATCTCATGCTGGGTATCTAATAGTCCTTCAGTGAGTATTTGTGTTTGGACTAAGGGATCATGTCCTTTGTTTGAGTTCTGCAACGTTCTGTAGGTGTGGCTCACCCTCAGTAACTATGAAGTTAGTGCATAAGGAAAACCAATGACAGTAAGATTAAATTTGGCAGAAAATACATTTTAACAGAGATTTGCCCTTCTGCTGAGTAAGCTGAGCCATAGTAAACTGATCTTGCCTTCTTCCAAAGAGCTATGGAAATAAATCACCTTGTGGATGAAACAGAGTTTCCATTTGCAGGGGGGTTTTAAGTGTCTCCATGGTTTAGCTGTCCACAATAATCTCCCCATATTTAACATCTGCTCTCTCTTCAAATTACCCTAAGCATTTTTCTGAGACTCTGTGAAAATAAGCAAGAAGCTCTCACTTTGTGAAGCATCCACCAAAGCCTAAGGGATATTAATTAGAACTGGAGGGGAGGGAGCTGGGAACTGGTTTTAGGGAAGGAAGTTAGCTTATTCCCTGGGAAAGAAATGAAATGTGAGTTCAGGAGGTAAAACAAACTTTTTAAACTCTTCATGGCTAGACTAGAAATTGAGTGTAAGGGGTAGATGAGATAGTACAACGGGACAATAAATAAGTCAACGATTTCCTATAACCTTGGGAGAGATCATAGGGTCAAACGTGCTTCAAACTGTTTTTGGATACTAAGAAAAACCATAGGAATTACCAAACTTTCCCTGTAAAGGGCCAGATAATAAGTATTTGGGGCTTCACGAGCTCCAGTTCTATAGTACTTGTTGCATATTTCTTGTTTCCAACAACCCCTTACAATATAAAATAGATAAATTAGATAAATAAATCTTAACTGGAGTTGCACAAAACTCAACCACTGGTAGACCATGGTTTGCTCACCTTTGCTTAAGGAGTTGGTGATTGTGTAAATTTCAAATCAATTTCAATTTAAAGAATACTTATTGAGCACTTACTTTGGTTGAATGTGTTGTAAAATTAGCAGTGGAAGTCTAAGGTAAAATTTTACTTAAAAAAAAAGATTCAGAATGAGGAAAAGACTAAACCTGGCACTAACTAATCAGGATTCCTGGACTCCAAAAAGGCAACTTCCTGCAGCAGGAAGAACTAGCTAGAGAGGAAGCAGGTTTGAGGGACTCTAAGAGTTTGTGCAAAAGCTATTCAAGGTGGAAGGAAAAGATGAGTGTGATTTGAGCACAACACTGAGCATCTGGCCAAATGAAAGCTGGAGAACTCCCGCAGGAGCCTAAAGACTAGATCCAAACTCAAGCTGGAAGCTGAGGTCAAGGGAAGGCAAACACTAAGGGTGGTGGGTTGTTGTTTTTTTTTTTTTTTAATACCACAAAGGCAGGGAAGTCCTGGGTTTTGTAATTACCAACCAGTTAAGATTTCACTTGGGAATAAGTGAAATCTCTGCAAAATGTAACTTAGCTTCCTGGCATCCATCTTAAAATACCTCATAGGTTAGACCTTGATGGATATGAAGAAATTATGCCTGGGAAATTGAAGTCTGGGAACCCTGAGAGTTCTGGTGCCCAAGAGGAAGAGACTGGAAAGGCTTGCTTTTCCCTTCCCTCATAAAAACCCCTTTTTTCTAGAGAAGACAAAGCAGGCTTGAAGATAGAAGCTACTGAGTATCTAAACAGCTCCTGATAATAAGCTTTTGAGAAGCCGGGGGAGTGGTCCCCACTCCCCAACACCACCAGAAGCTGCCTGAAAAGACCTGAAGGCAACAAGCTTGAACTAAGATCAACTTGTCGAGATAGGAAGAACAATGCTTACTCCACCCAGCAATGGCCCAGGGCAAGAGGGTTTAAAACTGAATTAATGTTTGGTGCCTAATTAGGTGGGAAGGGAAGGTTAGATTCTAACCACAGGTGTCCTGAAAATAGCTGTGTATATCACTCTCCTAGTTGTTTTCCTAACTACTGTTTGATGTGAAGCTCACAAACCAGTACAGTACCAACACATGACAGTGATTATTCTCTCAATTTTCACAGATGAAGAAATTAAAGCTCGGATGGGTTAAACTCCTTGTCTGTGTTTGCAGAGACTGTACATGGCAGCACCAAAGTCAAATTTCGCCTTTTTAAAAGTTTTTTTAATTGACACATACTAACTATTTATATTTATGGTTTCCCTAATGTATATATTGTGTAATAATTAAATCAGGGTATTTGGCATATTTCTTACCTCATACATGTCCCCTTTCCTTTTGGTAAGAACATTCAGAATCTTCTATTTTGAAATACCTAACACAATACTGAATATTGTCACCCTGCTAAGTTAGAGAGCACCAGAATTTATTGCTCCTGTCTAACTATAACTTTGTAGCATTGAATAACCTCTCCTTAGACTATAAATTCTATACCAGTTTTACACCAAGGTGAGAAATGACTGGCAAAGAAGTCTGTTCTTAGGAGAGGTGACTCAGTAGGGAGCTGGGGTGGGGGTGGGGATGCAAATGGGACGGTAAAGATGTTGGAGTCAGGAAAACCTTAAAGCTTTTAAAGGATTAAGAGTCAAAAAGACTTTTAAATTGCAACTACTGAATCCAAAGTCTGTGTTCCAAGGAAGCAGAGAGCTGAGTTTACAAAATTATTGAGGCTAACCTGAGAAAGACACTAAGATGGAATTGGGATGGCTTAAGGGGTCTTCATCCAAGGCAGAGGAATATTCCAGATCAATGACTTTGCCAGCTAAGTTAGACATAGAGAAAAGGTTTTGATTTTGGATTTCAATGTCACAAAAGCCTGTGTTGTCATGAAATTCATGTGCCCTTCATCAACAAACCTCTGTGAGGAACTTACTACATGTGAGATACAGCACACCACCAGCTAGTTGTAGGCATGATAGCAGCGTATCAAACACTGTCCATGACACTGGGGTAAGCTACAGTCTGGTTGGCAATACAAAGAAGAAATTGCTACAAAACAATATGCTAAGTAATTCTTTAGAGGTAGGAACTAGAACAAGAACTGAAGTCTAGGGAAAGGGAGGAAGCTAGTGAGACTGTGGGGAGCACACCCAGAGAATACTTTGTCTCTCTGAACACCCTGACCTAAAGCCTGCCCCACCCCTGTGGGAGGCAAGGAGCCTTAATTGAAATGCTTGAAATGTGATAGTACAGGAAACATGACACTTGGTGAAATTAGCCATATAACATGGGAAACTGAAGCTGTGATTCTGTTGTTGTGGAACAAGATAAAAATTGCATTTTATGGAAACCAAACTAGACCTGGCCTAATGGCACATGCCTGTAGTCCCAGCACTCTGGGAGGCTGAGGCAGAAGAATTGCAAGATCTTTTCTCAAAATAAAGAGACTGGGGATTTAGCTCAGTGCAAAGGCTCTAGGTACAATCTTCAGATCCCCAGGACTGCAAAAACAAAATAAAACAACAAACCTGCAAAGCCTTTTCCTCCCCTTCTGACACACTGTGCTTCTGGAAAAGAGATTATAGAACTAGAGCAATGGGACATGCAGCTTGTGTTAAATATTTGATTGGTTAATGTCGCCTAAGTAACAGCATGACAAGAATGGTTGTAGGGAATGTCACAATTCTATATTCATACTTTTTTTTTTTGAGACAGTGTTTCACTAAGTTGCTTAGGCTGGCCTCAAATTCATGATCCTCCTGCCTCAGCCTCCTAAGTGCTGGGACTAGAGGCATTCAGCAACGTGCCCTGGCCTCACATTCAGGGTCTTTGATCTCCTGAAGATAATAAAGGAGGAAAGTTGATCCAAATAGAGATCAAACCAACTGCTCAGGGCCATCGTGGGCTAAAATTTACCACTTAAGGAACTGCTACTGTAGAAAAAACAAATACTAGCACTCTAGATGGAAAGAAAGTATAAAAGTCACCTGCTATTACTTCTACAAGAATCTCAAGCATTTGTTTAAACCGTGTATTGCCCCTTGTAGAAAATTACCTCACTTAACCTCTTTCTAACAAAGTGATCATTGCTCTAGAAAAATATACTACTACTACTACTACTACTACTACTACTACTACTACTACTACAACCACAGCTCCTATCAGTAATGGCTACTATTTACTGAGCTATTAATAGGATGTTTTAGGACTGTGAAAGCAACATCAAGAATCCTTATAGATACTTAAATATCTACCTACCAAAGTATAAACTCCGTGGGTGCAGAGATTTTGTCTATTGTGTTCACCAACACATCCCAGTACTGCTAAACAATACACATTTGTTTAAACATGTTTGAAGCGTACAGATTCTTTCACCCAATAGGTTGAGAGGCTAGGTACTTTTCCAAGGCCACACAACCAGTGGAATGTGGGGATCTTAATCCAATTCTATCTGGTTCAAAATCTTTTTTTTCCTTCCACTATACTAGACTGCCTCTTGGAAAATCTATTCCTGGTTTGTACTTCTAATGGAGGTACCGGAAGCAATGCCATCCATTAAGGATCCCATCCAGATGCTATCTGGAACTCTCTTGCCATCAAAGGCATTGAGCAAACCAGTCATAATCTAACCTACTTCCTAGCACACACACTGTCTTTCTCATTTGCTCTGTGCCAAATAAACTTTCTACATTCTGCGTAAACAGTTAACACTCACATCTTCAAATTATACCTCAGAAAGCTGGGGATATAGCTCAGTGGAATAAGCACTTGCCTAGCAAGCACAGGGTCCTGAGTTCGATCCCCAGTACCGCAAAAAAAAAAAATTGTACCTCAGAAATCCTCATTATACACCAAGATCAAAAAAGAGGTGAACGAGACTTCTGACTTCCTTTCCACTCCAGCATTCAGAAAATTTGTCAGTATTCTTACAGGTATCTTTAGTGAGCACTTACATGGAACCCTAGTGATCATGTAGCTCAATGCCTACCTAATAGTGCAGGAATAACTAAAAAAAATCACTAATTCAGGCCAGTCCATGAGCATCCTTAAAGGGGTGCACAAAGCTATAGGGATAAGCATCAAGCTTCTTCCTGGGCTGATAATATTCTGGATAAGACTCTAAAGTAGGGGAAAAGTGTGGGATTCACAGGCCTGCATCTCCCAGGCTTACACTCACAGCACAGATGTTCTACTGTCCCAGGATCTTCTATAGCACCTCCTAGGATTGCATCTTTTTCCTCACATCCTGCCCAAACACGGAGAATCTTGAGAGGAAGTTCTACACTTCTAACTGACCACTGTAGCTGTCCCAGCACTGCTCCAAATTCCTTAGGCAAAATCAGGAAACTAGGAATGCATAGCTGACATTTGCTTAAGAATTGTCAACACTTGAATACTTGCAACCCCAGAACTCTAAAAGACTGAGGCAGGAGGATCACAAGTTTGAGCCCAGGTTAGACAACTTAGTGACTTAGTGTTGTAGTCAGGGTTTACCAGAGAAAAGATTTAATACAGGACACATCATTCATAGGATTATTTTATAATATTCACCCAAAGAGTCAAATGCAAAAGAGTGGAGAAGCTCTGTCCACACACTAGAGACCCAAAGAATCCAACTAAGAGCTTGGATCCCACGGCAATGTCCTGCATGATTCCAGCTGAAGGTCTAGAGCCCCATGGCAATATCCTCCATGAGTTCAGCTGGAGGCCTAGAGCCCATGTCAATGTCTCATGCAAGTCTGTATCAAAGATCTGCACTAGGAAGGCCCAAAAGTCAGTTGTAGAAGTTAGAAAGTCTGCACTAGGCAGATTAAGGTTCTGTGCCAACAGGCTGAGTGATCTGCACTGGAGCCAGGAAGTGATGCTCAAAGTAAGGACCAGAGCTCCCCCAAAGAGAACTGTAGCCATCCTCAGCAACAGCAAGGACCTGAGCTCCAACAATGATGAGAATGCCGCGTTCCTATCAGGAAAGCCAGCATAGCAAGCTTCTCCAGGACAATCAACAGCACACCTTCTTTTCCACCAGCTCTCTTTTTGTGCTGCTGGCAACAATCCTCCGGTGGACCTTCCATACCCAGCACCATGCTGAGTCAGTTTAGCTGGGTGTTATAAGTTGACAATTAATTAACCTACCACACTTAGCAAGACCCTGTCTCAAAATGAAAGACTAAAAATAAAAAAAGATTCAGGGATATAATTCAGTGTGAAGGCCCTGGATTCAATTCTCAATACTAAAGAAAAACAAAAAAGATTTTTCAATACCTTTACCAAGACCATTTACTACTTTAGAACAGAAACTGTGTGGTAGAAAAAGTAAACTCTAGCTATCCTGTTGTACAAAATTACAAATAATAGGACCACTTAATATTTGTATATAGCTGTCAATTTTTCTTTACCAGCACCCTTGGAAATTGGTACTGCTATTATCCTTAAATCACAAATGAGGAAATTGAGACTCAGAATTTTTCTAAAGTCAAATAAATAGAGCAAGAGAACAACACTAGGGAGTTAGGTCCTTTGGGTGTGGAGGCCTATAGGCTTAGCAACCACTACCCTGCTGATCAGGGTCAGGAAAGAAAAGTGACTAGGGATCCTGATGAGAGGTCCTAGCAGCTAGATGATTTTAATCCCTGTAAACCACTGAGCAAACCCATCATCCTAATTTCTGAAATGCTTTAAGATGATTAAATGGAGTAGCATAAAGAAATAAGATCCTTTAACATGCCCGGCATTATGGTAGGAGCTTTGTTATTTCACTTTATCTTCACAACAACCCTAGAGGATGCAGAAATTCTCCCCATTTTCCAGATGAGGGAACTGCTGTCCGGGCTGGTTACTTTGGTAAATCGTAGAGCCTTGAGTGGAATCCAGGCCTGAATGACTCTGAAAGTCTACACCCTGGTGGTTTACTATCTACCCTTCCAAAGTTAGGTATTTGCACTTTAGCAAGGGTCTTTCCTGTGCAAATTTCACATGACAGTGGCAGACCTGAAAAAATGGCTGACTGGGGCCTGCAAGGTGGGCCTGCCTTAAATCACACCGGAATGGCATTGACCTGCCTTCTCCCTACAGTTCCTAAAGTGGGGCAGTGAGCCAGGGAAGATAAATCTCCACTCCAGTCACAGCCTTCTTTTCCTCCAACTGGGATAACAACTCTCAGACACTCTGGCAACTACAGAAACAAAGAGAGCACCGAATCAATCACGAGTTTATTTGCAAAGGGTAATGTCAGAGCATGAACTTCCTTTAAATCCTGCTAACTCTGTACATTTAATGTGTTTAATGGCTCAGAAATTTGATGTTCCTCTGACTCGCTTTCAGAAATTTGTTCTTTGTCACTGACTAAAGTATATTCTCTCTCTCAGCCTTTCAGAGTATAGACTTTGATATGTGTACCTCAGCCTCCTTACCTCCGTCTTGGTCCTACTAACCTAGGATTTAGCAAACAAACCCTACTAAGAAGTATGACCAGTCTGGGCTTTTCCAGAAACTCAAGCTGCTGAAGGAGATATGGTATTTAGTTAAGCTGAAGTGAAGCTCTGCATAAATCATAAAGAGGCAAAGCCAGGTTATTCAAACAGGACCCTAGGAGGTGCTTGGGGAATAGACTTGCAGGCAGCTTTATTTTCCTACAGCGGATTTAGTTCTAAAAGGCTGGGGCCACAAGTACCCCACAAGTAACTTGGCTCTCAAAAGCTGGAGTAGGTCTTGGCCTTGGAGCAGTTGTGGTGCTGTTTTCTGAATTCCCACATTGCTGTTTTCCACACATGGCTCAGGATTCAAACTTCCTGTGTCTGAGCCATGTGTGTGTGTGTGTGTGTGTGTGTGTGTGTGTGTGTGTGTGTGTGTAGGGGGAGCTATAGGTTTGGAAAAAGTGGGAGGGGGAGGAAGGGGTTCCAAAGGAAGAGCATTTAACTCAATGCTGGTATTGCATATGAGTCCTATTGTTCCTTTCCTGTTCAGATAAAGCTGTTCTTTTCTGGTCAGCTGGCTTATGCCTGTGGAGGCCTAGTGTCTTTAGGAATAAATAAGAGTCTGACTTTAGGAAGTGTCTAGGTAAAGGTGGTTTTTCAGGGTTTGATATATCAGCAGGGAGGTTTTGTTGGGGGCTTTTTGTATGGAGACATAAATCCTTAGGATTAATTTTCCCCAGTATATGCGCTTGCCTCTGCTTTTGTTCCTAAATGCATTTAGCTGTTCACCAGGCAATTAGAGGAAGATGTGCTCATTTCACACTTCCAGTTGACTTGGTGGGTGGGGAAGAATGTCATCAATGCAAAGCATCATGGTTTTAGGGTCCTTGCTTCATGAAAAATCTAGCCAGGGACTAGGGGATAGACAGAAACCACCTTCTCTTTCCTACTTCTCCTGTCTGTTGGGCAAACATTTTGAACACAAAGGGTAGACTATTACTAAGGAGATAGTTGCCAAAATGAAAAACTAGGAGATTTTACATTAAATGCATATTTGACTTCCGGATTCTCTTGAAAAATCATAAATTGTAGCTACGGAGGACTGCCTTGCTTTGTGGTGGGGTCTTGAGTCCTGTCTTCTCCTTTTTGGCAGCTCCTACCACTGGTATTGACTTTAAGGACCATCATTGCTATCTATTTTTAAACTTCTTCATCATCTTGAACAGAAACTGTCCTTATGAAACACTATCTTCCCATTCACCTTCTTTTAGCCCCTGATTACTACCACTCTACTCTTTGTCTCTGAATTTGCCTATTCTAGGGCTCTCATATAAGTAGAATCATATATTTGTCCTTTTGTATCTGGTTTATTTCATTTTACATGTTTTTGTGATAGCCTTCCCCTATGCACACTGGTACTGGGGACCGAATCCAGGGAGTGCTCAGCTACACACTCTCGAAGTCTCTTATTTATTTTTATTTTGAAACAGCCGTTTTCCTAAGTTGCCAAGGCTGGCCTCAAACTTGTGACTCTCCTGTCTCAGCCTCCTCAGTAGTTGGGATTGCAAGCATTTGACAGTGTGCCCAGATTATTTTTTTATAGAGTTTATCTTTTGGAGCACAGATACTGATTTGCAGTGCACGTTAAAGGAGGGGCTTTGTTTTATGAGGAAAAGAAAAAAGGATCAAACAGCACAGTTTGTTGGGGATGGAGATTCTTGAGTTCTGAGCTTAAAGTGATCCTCCTTTTTCCCATATCAGTACATGAAGGTTTTAATGTGCAGTACTTAGGCAGCCCAGTGTCCACACAGGTGCTTTACAGCTAGTGGTTAATTCTTCTGGTATCGCCCAGAGGGCTTTCCGTACTTTACAGTCAGGATATGAAGACATGGAGATGCTGTGGGGATTAGTTAAATGTGTGTGGCATAGTTTACTGTATAAACTCACTCTCTGGAACTAGTTTTCACTCCTTTCTCTTAACTTCCACAGCTTTTACTGTCAATACCATTCATTTAGCACTTAGCATATGCTTGTTATTTGGCTCTTTAAGTATATGTCGTGGAAGGCAAGTGCCAAGTCTCATACTTCTTTGTTTTCTCAGTCCTGCCTATAAAGATGTTTGTTGATGTTAGCCTCCCTTTCCCCCTCCCTTTTAAGGAGCGCAGTCAATGCATAGCTTTAAATTCAAACTCAGTTTAAGCAAACTGAAAGATTTTCAGGGTAAAAACACAGAGGAACTCTTGCATGGCAAGAGAAAAAGAACACATAAGAAGTTTGGAAGAGCTTGGTAAAGCAGAGGTACCAGGAAACTTGTATACCACAGATTAAGAAGTGACTCACACATGGGCTCATTCACCCTTTAGAGCTCTGTTAACTCTACTCCATCAAAATTCAAGTTTGAAAAATAGTCATGCCCAAGGCAGTGTTTGAGAAGGGTTATTGAAAGAGCTATGTTTTAGAGGTTTGCAACAGCTGGGGGAGGACAAGTTGGAAAAGTCCTTGGGAGGGAAGCTTCAAGGTGGGGGTTGAAATATTACAAAGCCAGCAGGCCTTTACTATT
This sequence comes from Dinomys branickii, assembly GCA_004027595.1. Lineage (NCBI taxonomy): Eukaryota > Metazoa > Chordata > Mammalia > Rodentia > Dinomyidae > Dinomys > Dinomys branickii. The sequence goes on along the minus strand of PVLD010020771.1, from coordinate 17,360 downwards.
ATGATTTCCTTTTCCAGTATCTTCTGCAGAGGCACAAGATAGAGAATGGCCTAAATCCCCTCTTAATAGCGGAATGAGTAAAATAATTTTTGCACATCTTTTGCAATGAGATACCAAGCTATCATATAAAGATAGCTATCCTGAGACAGAAGGATATTTAAGACACATTAATGAGTAAAACAATGCAAGGTCTACTGCAAGTGTTGATCTCACCTGTAAGGAGCAGGAAGAAAAGCAGGGTGGTAGGGAGGAACATGACACTATACCCTTCCAGTGCCATTTTACTCTAATTTTATCATGTACATGTTTGTCTTTTTCCATCTGAAAAGCACTCTGGAGTTTAGCAAGTACCCTGTTGCCATTGTGGTCAGTGGTAGTTCTGTAGAGCCACTCTAACTCTCCAGTCCCCACCTCCACTAGACTGGAATAATCTCTTCTCACAAACCAGGTATCTCCTTTACCTCACTTCATACATACAAGGAATTACACCACGAATTCATTTTGCTGATGTTCCTGCTTCTGAATCAGCGACTCCCAGCAGAGCACATTCTACTGCATGTCACCTGCCCACTACTTTTTCTGCATCCAGAGGGATATTCTGAGACCCTGCTCACCGTGAGCTTGTGTTTCCTTTGAGTGCACTTCTTTTAGCATGCCTTGACCCATTGCCTGTCAGAAGGCTCCCAATAGACAGGCGTGAATTGGATGTCAGTCCCTCACTGGCATGAGTTTGCTGTAATAGCTTTGTGTTATCATGGCCTTTATATTTAGGCTTGCTTCCTACTTGAAACGTTTTCTAGGAAATATGGATCTGTGGAGAATGGTGGTTTCCATGGTAAATGTTTCTTCATATTTGTTTTCTCAAGTTCAAATCCGAGATACACAGCATGATTTCCTCGTTAAGTACCAGCACCACAATAGATTCAGGTCAAGGTGCAAATGCAGAGCTGTTTAAAAAAGAAATCTCAAGTACCCTGATTAGAAAAGGGGTAATTTATGATTCTAACTGAGGGAGCCAACTGCACACCCACTCCCCAAATTGTAAGTAAAGGTGCATGGGTGGGTCAGTGGTAGAATTCTCGCCTGCCAAAATTGTAAGAGCTGACTTTTTAAAACAAAGCTGCAAAAGGTACACAACCTCGGATGTAAATGCTTAAAACAGACAAGCAGACTATTTGAGTCTCAAACACTTGTGAGGCTGTCTGCCATGTGCCGTACACAAGTAGCAACACATACATGTGTGGAGTGCTTTGTGGTTTACGGAGTCTCACATACATTTCATTTTATTTTCACACCAGTGCCATTAAGTAAATAGGGGATGTCTTATAGCATTTATTTACAGATAGGAAAATTAAGGCTCAGAAGTTAAGCCACTTAAAAGTCACACAACTAGCTAGTAAGTGCCAGAACCCACAATGAATTCTTCCTTTGGTTCCAGATTCCATGTTATGTTGCTAGCCCTATACTGTTTCTTTGTGCTATCGTTTTCCCAAATGTAAAATGGTAGATTCTCTGTGTTGCAGGATGCTCTTGTAGTTAACCCTGCGAGTTCTTCACCAATATCATTTTTCCGCAGCTAAGGAATCTGAGCGCTACATTGACACTTCACGTACTTTTCCTTCCCGGTTTAATGAAGTAAGAAGGGAATATTACCTATTCCCAGAAGGCTGGACTGTGCAGTAAACATAAAGGTGTACCGAGTCAGTCGACACAGTCACATTCTTTTATGAGACTGAGAAACCAAGCGTCTCATCTTTCTATTTTCAGCAGTCGCTGGGGGAGAACAGAGAGGTAGACAATAGCCTCTTGTTTAGCTTTATTAATTTTGAGAGCGGGTGGGACAAAAGGATCGGATTGGCGGCTCAAGGGACCAATCATAAGCGAATTCCACGCCAGGACTGGCCAACGAATAGCTGTAAAGGAATGGTGGGCGGGTGGGAGTCACACTTCAAGGTCCTCCCCTCCTAGGCCAGAGCTCGCCTTCTGCCCAAGAGGCGGGGCCTCTTCAAAGCCCTTCCCTCCTCTTCCCAGGCCTCCTGCGCCCGCGCCTGGGGCTGGCGGGGAAAGGGGAGGGAGAAGGGGGAAGAAGGGGGAGGTCAGAGGGAGCGAAGGAAAAACGGAGGGTGTCTTCCAAGAGCTGTGGCCTGGGTGGAAGCCTGCTGGTAATAGGAAGCAGGAGGGGAAGGAAAACGAAGGAACGCTGCTCCTTCCTGAATTACTTTAACTAGGCTTTGGTAGAAGCTGCTTTTCAGCATTTCTATTATTTGTTTTTCTTCCTCCCGCTGCGGGGCGGGGAGCTGCAGTGGCTCTCCCACGCGGCTCTGCTGCGCTGCTGCGCTGCTGCCATAGGTTATTATTGTAGTCTTTGCAAAGCACTTTCCTTCCTCCAGAACAGTCCCTGGGTAGACTCGCGGGGCCACCCTAACGAAGTCGTGCTCCGCCGGTGGGAGAACAACGGCGAGGGTCCCCCACTTTTGCCGAGCTTCAGGACCCCGCCGTTCAATTGTTTGAAACTTCCCTGTCCCAGGCCCCGTCACTCGCGGGGCCACTCCTCATCCCCACCCCCACCGCCACCCCCACGCCCCACCCCCACCCTCACCCCGAGTCCGGGCCGGCTCCCGCCCTTCTGTCCCCGCCCTCTGCTCCGCCTCCCGCAGAGTCCACCCCTTCCCCCGCCCCTCTCCGGGGCGGTCCTAGCCGCTCACTGCCAGAAGAAAAGCCACCCATTCGTCCCCCTCCTCTGCCTCCCATCCTTAGCCCCAGAGCTGCCTTCATCGCAGTCACGCCCCTTCCTTCCGAGGAGCTTTCAGGCTGCCTAACCGGTAGACCTCTGAATTGCTCCTCGGTCTCCGTTCCCTCTCCTTTCGCCTCCTCTTCCCTCAGTTCTCCCGCCTCCCCCATACTACCACCACCTCCAGTCTGTCTCGCTTCCCACCGTCCACTGCTCCACCCTCTGGCCCGGTATCCTGTCTGTCCACTGCCACCAAGGAGATCCCGGACGGAGCAGCGAGGGGGAGCAGTCAGGAATTGGGGCTTTCCCCTGCCCATCCCTGGCCTCTGGCCCGGGACCAAAGCCACTCGAGCAAGAAGAGTCTTCACCTTGTCTTCGTTGTCTTCAGGGGTAGGAGACGCGTGGTTACTTTTCGTGGGGAACCTGGGCGGTAATCTATGGTGGCAGGAACTTGGTCGTGCCCTCGGCGTGAGTCGGTCTAGATGTTTGTGGGGATGACCGTGTGTTGTACTTTCTGCAGCTGCTGGTCATGAGTTTTCTGGGGTGTGCAGCCAGTTAAATTAGTTAAGAGTCTGCACCCCTCTCGTCCTGCTTCAGGGAGGAGATGCTAGAGGGTAACGCTATTTGGTGTTACTTTTACCTTGATTCCTGGGATCCTTTTATGTCTCTAGGTCTGTGTAATTAATGCTGTGAGGACCTGAAGACCTGAGGCAAGTTGAGTTTTACCTTTAGCCAGAAAGCCTGCTTATCTCAGATAACTACTTTGGCTTTCTTCTCAGCGCTGAGGCAGATCACCCTCCCTGACCCTGGGGCCATGTATGAATTCTTCAAATTTTAAAACCTGGGATTCTACCACACAACATTATTCTTTGCTAGTGTGATGCTGGTGGTATTGAAGAGGTGGGGAATGCCCACAGCTGCTTTGTAAGATTCAGGGCACAAGTATTTTGGTGGATCAGGCAGGTGTTTAGAGGGTCCAAGGCTGTGCATTGTCAGTTGCTTGAACAGTAAGATGGATCTTATGGGTATCTGAAATGCAAGAGAAGGAAATATGGGAGGGAAAATGACGGTCTTTATAGACTGTGAGCAATCCCTGGTAAATTGCTACTAATAATATTATACTAATAATTTGCAAAAGGATAGTTGAATGCAAATTAATGAGAGAGGAAAGGGAAAGTTTGAGAAAAAGAGTGTTTTCAACTTACAGTATATGTCGTAGCAAGAATTTTTGTACAACTTGAGGTGTTCAGTTTGGTTCTCCTCTCTCCAGGCCATGAAGAGTAGATGCTGGGAGGCAATTTAAAACTGAAGAGTATAACCTTCTCCCATTCAGTGGGGAAGATGATTAGTCACCCTAATCTTTGATGATGAAGGGCTAAATGTATTTAAATCTCCTTGAGCTGGGCTTTGTGAAACTTCTTTCTCGGGCCAGCTTTGGTGAAGCCTCCTCAGTTAGACCTTCTAGTACCCTCAGGAGCTAAGAATAGCCTGAAATGCTATTTTGGACATGGGATAAATTTTCACCCATCTCCCACCTATCTTCAGTTGGAGGAGCGCATCAAACTTACAAGAATGGTAGTAATGTTCAAAGACCTGTTACTGTGATATCCCAACTCGTTACTTAATTGGGAGCAAATTTACTTCTAGCTTAAAATAATTTCTTTGGTTGATTTTAATGGGATAAAGGTAAGCAGGAAGTCAGAGAAGGCACTTTACGTGGCGACAATTTTAAAGGCTATCATGTTTCAGATCAGCTGGGAGGGAAAAAGCTGGCCTGACCAAGCTGCATTTTATAACTGGCCTGGGACATTTTAATAGCCAGGTGGTTGTAGAGTAGTTGCGTCTATTTACAGATGATAACTTAGGTTCCAGCAATTCTGTATGGGTTTATCCGGTGTCATTTACAGACACTTTCTGGCGCTACATCATACTTCATTTTAAGCTACTTCTTTCTTTGGAAAAGGTTGTGGCTCTGTAAAATTGAAAGTACATTTTTTCTGACTTCATAATCTTAAGTGTGAAGTAAGCCTGTGACCACATTTGTATGTAAAGCAACTTTTATGTGACCTTTGTGGATCTGCTTACCTATTGAATCATTTTAGAAAGGGGATTTTTAAAATTCATATTCAATATTGTTTGGGCTTTGGAAGTTAAAAAATCTCATTTTTGGTTTATGAAGTTGCATTTATTAGACTGATGCATAACTAAGGCATTTTGTGGAGTTGCTTTTTCTAAAGTCCTATAAAGAACGAAGCCGACTCTTTGCAGAATTCATAAAGAATCTTCTAATGGGAAGGCAGAGGGATGGATGCTCTGACTTTGAGGTCCCATTGAGTGTCAGAATCCTAAGTGGGTACATCTGCTTCTGGGCCCCTCCTAAGAGCCCTCTCCCAGGGCCTGCGCCTTCTTTAAAAGGATGTCTTTGTAATTAAGCAGCCCTTCACCCCCATCCCTCTTTCTTCCTTTGATCCAGTTTTTTAAGGCCTTTTTTCCCCTTTGGAGATAAGAAGAGATTCTCACAGTCTCCTGCCCTCCTCCTAACTTTTCTTTTCCTTTACCCCAGAAAAGCCCCCAAGTTCTTAGGGTGGTTAGAAGTTGTTTTGTTTTGTTGGGGCAACATGGTGTGTGTGGGGGTGTTACCAAGGAAGAAGAGTTAAGGATATATCCCCCCTTGGGAAATGCTTGTGACCAGGTAGCCTCCTCCATGGAGACTGAGCATTTGGAATGCATGAGAACAGTCTATTCTTAGGGGCCCTCTGGCAGAAATTGTCCTTTGCGCCCATTAAGCCCAGCTAAAACCCACTGAAAGGGGTGGCGAGAGGTGTGTGTGGTCGTGGCTGAGCCTTTTAGGATGATAAATGGGTAAATGTTTCCAAATCTCCTATTACATCACCTCTTTCTCCCCTGGATTCTGTGAGTTTAGAGATCTGCTTAACAAGTTAATTAGCTGGGGACTAAACCAATTTGTTTAGAACTGTGATCCATCGATTTCCTGTCTCCAGGAATTTTTGTTGGTGTTTTACTATGATGTGTTGTCTTTAGTCTTACTTACTTTTCATTTCTTGCTGTGCTTTGTGGACTTTGGTCCAAAATCTAGGGTCCCACCCCCAAGTCAAAGGTTAGAATTTGGATCCAGGGGCTAAGGGGGCATTAAACAGTCTGGCCATACTGCATCACTCTCCTCCATGGTGGGCTTCTGACCCTTTTTAACCCAGAGAAAGGAGGAAAGTTGCCACTTACACACACACACACACACACACACACACACACACACACACACACACAATCTGAATTTCAAAAAAAAAAGAGAAGGAAAATAAGGGGTGGTTTGCTTTATAAAAGGACCCATCACAGGTTTCTTTGAAAGAAATAGCTTTCCTAGTTAGTGCCTTTAAACTGTGATGTGATATATAAAAATCACTATAACTAGGCCTTGACAGGAACATACTTATTGCGTAAAGGAGCACATTAGAATTTGGTGTAATGATTACTACTTGAATTAAAAGAAGTTGTTATTTGGTTTTTGAAGTCTATCTGTTATGTGAGACGGAGCTAATTATCTAAATTATTCTAGCTCGCAGTAATACTAGTCACAGTAGCCCTGGCCCACAAATGCCTGTAGAAAGGAGCTAGCACTACTTTCTGGATTAAATCAGACAGCATGGGTTTTAAATAAGTCTAAAGATGGGCTATTCACCTGATTTAAGTAAAACATTTTATTGCCAGTTATTGTATTTTACTAACCCAATGATTCAGAAAATTGTTTCTAGTAAATCATGGCAACTGATGCCAGTTCAATCTAAGAATCTATGGTAAGTGTTCCTAGTGAACCTATTGGTAAGAGGGACGTAGGCTCTAGATTCAGTTCTAACCTGGTTTACCATCCTTGGCAAGTTTTCTCCATTGTGAATTGTAGACGTCCAACAGGATGATTTTGAGAACCAGTTCTTAAAAGCTTATAGTTCTTGCTCTAGGCTTCAATATCTGGTGTGAATGTTAATGATTGCTACTAGAATGAGGTGCATCGGTTGTTAGAAATACACTTAGTTATCCTGTTAAAATCAAAAGAGCTCACTCATAAGGATGTATCAGTACAAATGCATGGTGTTTTATATTTTAACAACATGCAATTAAACCCTAAGGCCCTGTCCAAAACTTTTATCAAGAATTCCATTATCCTAGCAGATCACCTACTTTCATTTTTCTCAGTTCTTTTAAAATCTTTGTTACTGTACTCACATGCATTTTACATACCTAAGGCCATAGGAATATAAGATGTTGCCTTTAAATAAGAGCTCACTTAAGACATAGTTTTATAAACCTTTGGGGAGGAACAGAATCGGAATCAGAGTGAATACGCAGGAATCCATTTGTTTCTTGAATGCCAGCAGAGACTATTTAGTAAGTAATGCCTAGACACTTTGTGTGATGGGGTTGTTTATATACCTAGCAAGGCTGCTAATTCTATTCTTTGGACCTCGTTTTACTCTCCCTCATTCATTTTTGAACAACAAAACAAAACAAAAACAAACTAGGAGCCTACTGTTTACTTTGTCTCCATCACTGACAGTGATTCTTAAATCACTGTATCATGATATCTCATCAAAGCAACACAAATTTAGGTAGAGGGTGAAAACTCCAAAAGGAGAAAGGAGAAGTGGGAAAGCACAGATATGCTTGTTTTATAGCTTTGAAAATAATATGCTTAAATTATGAGAAGGGGATCAGGTGGAAAGGGAGAGGGGGTAGAAAGGTTACATGTTTGTACCAGTTCCCAAAAACAAACTTCAGTGTTCTGTACTACAGCATGCACTATAAAAAGTAATACATTTAAATAATACTGAAAAACAGTAAAGAAACTAAGGATTGTAGACAAATAAAAGAAATGTAGGTAGAGTATCGTGTACCCCATACAATGGGATCTTCCTTTGAGGTCTTCAAGGTGTAGTGAAAGTTTAGTTCCATGGACTTTTAATTGTCCTTTGAGAACGATAAATAGCATGCCTGCGAGCTCCAATTTGTGATGGATTCATTCTTGGTAATCAGTGGCTTATCATAAATTAAATAACTTTTCTATCCAGAATGGAAAAGTGAGATTTTTTTTTTTTGAGATACTTTTTTTTTGAGCCAGGGTCTCACTATACAGTTTGGTCTGGCCTTGAAATCACTATGTAGCCAGGCTGGCTGAGATATGATCCTTGCTATTTATGAAGTGCCAAGTGAAGTACAGGAACAGTTTTTGTAATAAGAGTTTATGGAAAAGTACAAATAGATTTATTTATTAATATATCCTCAGATAATTCTTGAAAAATATACTCTTCAAATTGCAGCAGGCTTGCCTAGATATTTGTGAAGTCACTTTCCTTATTGCCCCAGCTCCATGAAATGGCATTAACCTATGGGACTTGAAGCCAGGTTCTGGATTTCTCTGCCCAGTCCCTTTCTGACTTGCCATGTGATCAAGGGTACATGAATTAGCTGCTCTAAGCTCCAGTTACTCTTCTGGGAAGCGAGGATATTAATACTTCACAGAGGTGTTTAGGCATGCTTCATATTGGGCATATGCTTTGAGGTCATTGGATGAAAGGTGTTTGCGTGATGGCAGAGCGGGCTTATTACAGGGTCCCGAGCAGGTGTTCCCTTTTAATGAGCTTTGCTCTCTTATAACATTCAGTGCCCTTTGGTACTCCATTGCCTTACTGCCTATAATTAAGATTGGCCCCAGGTTCATATTATTGACCCTCTCAGCTTTTTGAAAAACAATTAAACATTTCATACTCTGTGGTAACTTGAGGTGCAAGTAAGAAGACTCTAGTGACAACCAGAGGGATGAAAAATAGCTTCAAAAAGAGACATTAGCTGGAATGCACTATAGCGAGTCAGTGGTCAGTGAGATCTTCAAAGCTCCTTTAAAATTTTAAAGAGTAAAACAAACTTCTGTGTATGTTTTAACGGAGAAAGTTTTGAGTAATAGTTGCCTGTGACAAATACTGATGATAGCCAGTAACTGCAACACGGCCATTGTAGTGTTTTTTCACAGCTGGTTTTTATTAATGATAGAATATTTATGCTTGCTGTACAATTCGTGGCTTATTTCCATGTGTATGTCAGAACTTAAATACCCCCCAAGGCAACTTTAAGATAACATTAAATATAAATGTTGCCAAACTAAAAAGGGTGAATTTTTTGTGGGGAGGGGGCTTCCTTCTTCTTACTGGTGTTGCTTCAGATCACAATAACTGCCCCCTCCTGCATTGATGCTGATCTTTTTGCCCCTTATAATATCTCATAGCAAACTTTACATTTTGATCCTTTGATATGGACAAATGATCCACTCTCCCCCTTTATAATGCAGATGAAACTGATGTATATGTTTTTAAGAGCATATTTTCCCTGCACATGCTTCTCATTATCCAAGAGGCCTGGACTCAATCAGTAAAGGAGCAGAGAAACCACATAATTGAAAGGAGAATGATGGTGGTGCATACTTGGAATATTTGTGGGAAGGGGATTGCTGACATCAGAAAATGTAGTGGCCTGAGTGTTAACAGTATTGAAGAGAAATCAGCTTTCTGTGTTTCTGTGTATTGAGAATTATTTTTAAGGGGCTAAGAATGTGGGCCAGGTTTGACATCCTTTTATGAAGTTGCCCTGGAAACTTTGATGAAGGTTGTTATAGAATAGCTCAATTAAAACCTTCCCCATTAGGAAGCTAATTAGCGAATCCTTTACTCATTTTGATCTTTTTCAAGGGGCATAGATTTACATTGAATTAGTGACATTTTTTGTGATGGCGAACTAAGATAAAAATTAGAGATGGGGAAATGTAGATTGCCTATTTTGAAGGAATCTAATTTCCTATTTAATACATTTTAATTTTTTTGTTCAGATTTTTTCTTTACTCCACTTATATACAGTGATCGTATTTTAATTTAGTAGCCAATTGCACTTTATGAATCATGGGCTGTAAACCAAGGTATATTAAATTTTTGTTTCCTGTGAGAATTGGAGAAATACCGTTAATCATAATTAACCATTTTATTAAGGTAATATTTGATTTTCTTCTGAAATTACTTTCTCTTTGCTGTGTGCGTGTGTGGGGTAGTGGAAGAAAGTGGGTCTGGGAAAGGTAGATAGGTTTCTTTGTAAAAAAGCAAATGTTTTTTGGAGCTAAGAAAATACTGATGACCCTCTCTATGCCCTGGAGCATTCTGTGCTCCTCAGTCTGGTAAGGAAATGTGATGAGTTTTGTGACCTGGTGCTTTTTGTGATCAGGCTGTGCACATCTCCCTTGGAAAAAGAGGGATTACAGTGCAAATCAGATCACAGGATTCCTAGCAGATTCTTTCTACTCTATGCCATTTTTAGGGGGGATGAGGTTTCAGGGCCATTTGCAACAGTGTAGATGCCCTTCAGTGCTTTATGTATTATGGTCTGCTAGTGGTCTTCCTTTGTTCCATAACTTGTACAGAGTGGTCATTCAGTACCTGTGTTCCCTGATGCTATACTCATGGTATGTGCTTACACTAGCTTCTGCTAGTGGGAAATTTGGCTGGTTGTATGATTTGTGGCTTCACTGATCTCACCATAGTTCTTGGGAAGGGAGGATCTCCATTCAGTTTTGCAGTTGTGACTCAATCCAGCCAGGCTGCAGGTGCTCCCAAATTAGCAGCGGGAGGAGGAGCTGCTTCTGCCTCGGGAGGGTGACTCAAGCCCTTTGGCATGAAGATATGAAATGTTGGCGCCTGTCCATGCACCTGCTGGATGCCACACCTGCAGTCAGCATCTGAGCCCCAGTCAGACACAAAACTCAGGCTCAAGGTAGACAGGGCTCCCTAAGAAAGGGCTACAGCAAAATAAGATGTGTCCAATTATGTTACTAAAGTACCCCTGGGAATTATATTTAGCCACCCCAAAGTTGGCCTGGGAAATGTATTAGATTTTGTTTTCTAGGTGCAGCACACTTGCTTGCTCAAGATCTTGTAGGAATGCTAAGGGAGGTTGCTTTTGGAATGAATTTCTCTCGTGAACTGGCCTCTTAGAAACCAGAGAGGCAATCTGTAGAGGGTTTCGTCTTAGGACAGGACAGAAATTTATAAGAGCTAGTTTCTCATCCTGGCCCTACCAATGAACAACAGTGAATCTCTGGTGAAATTAGTATGTTAGCTATCGATTCCAGACTTGAGCTTCTCCACTTCTTAAATGGAATTAATCACATGTGCCTTTATTTCTGCACAGAGCTGCTGAGAAGAACAGGAAGGAAGGGGCTTTTGGCTCCTTAGAAGGAAAGCTGAGAAACTAAAGGTAATATTGTTATTCCATATGTTTGATTCCTTTTCTTTTGATGCTGCCTTTAGCAAAATCTTTGAGAATTTGTTATTGACTCGACATGCAATTATTAAGCATACTGTAGCTATCAGTTAATGTTTTAGATATTGTGACAGATATTGGAAGATCACACAGGCAGCCTGTGGCCTGGACAATCTGGCAGTCTAGTGATTTGCACTTCCATTTCTGGCTCAACCCATCCCTGTGAGTCCTGCCTGAGCACTTAGAAGCAGGACTAGTGAGAATTACATTTTTTTGCTCTTTGCATTGCAGCTAGGGCCTTCTGTCTCTGAAGTAATGCACTAGTCCAGGGTCTGTGCTGAAGGTGTATGGAGAGAAAAGCTATAGGATAAATGAAGGAATTTCTCTCACCAGCATATTTGGAAATTGCCTGATCCTAGAATGATCATTTTTTTTCAAGGATTCATCCTTAGTTTTATCCTTGATTCTGTTCTCATCCTATTCTGTGAGGTCCAGCCCCCTTAGGACCTTAGCTGTCATCAATATGATAATGATTCCCAAAGATATATCTTAACCTGTCTTTGACATCAAGTTTGTCACCAAATTCCATGTTTTCTACTAAGCTCAGAGGCTTTTTCTCCCCTCTGGAAGCTTTTTTGGGGAGTGCACAGTCCTCTGCACCAGAGCTATGGGCTGAGCTCTGCTTCTTCACTGCATTGTGCCCCCTCTGCTTGCCTGGGAGCTTGTGGAGGACTGGACTGTATTTTCTTGTGTGTTTTTTTCCTGTGTCTTTTCTCTTTTTCTTTTTTCCTTTTTGCCACCTAGCACAGAGTCTTTCCATAGTAAGTGCTCACTAAATGGCTTGTGGAAAATATGCTGTGATCAGTGCAATAGTGGAGAGAATAAAGAGGGAGTCCAGAAAAAGGGAATTCATTTTCCATATTGAACATAGTTGGGGCAAGAGGGGTTGAGTAGTGAATAGCAGAACTTCCCTGTTCTGAGAGTTCTGGCAAAGAAGCAAAGGAAACAAGTGCCTGTCATGGCTGTTCTCACCAAGCCAGAGGCACCTCTGTTTGCTGCTTCATCTTCTCCCGGACTGGATGACTTTTATGATAGAGTCTACAAATAAATTTGTCTATAACTCCATGACCATTTAAGACAGGTGCCACTTAGTTATATAATATCATAAAGGGCTGATCTTACAAGTGTTGCCTTAACTGAGACTGTGAATAAAGGTACACACACAGCGCACAAGCTTATTGATCATGTATGTTTAGTTCTCCATAGCAAAGTGCCTTGTAGGATATGTTGAAGAGTAAGATCCGAAAACAAGCTAAATTCTCAGAGTGTAGCAGATTGGATCACTAGGCCTGAATGTCTTCAAGCTGACTCTCAGATTTGTCCAAGGGCAAAAATTAAAGATGATATAAGCCATTATAGGCTGTGAACCTGCTTTCACCCACCTGATGCTTTTACTAATTAGCTTCTTGGCCAAATGGCAATTTGGGGCAAGTGCATGCAAGCTGGATTCGCAGGGGAGCCCACATTCCATTCTGCCATTTCACAAGCTACTAGGATACTACACTGCTTCTCTTGGCTTCTCTCTCCCTGGAGCCTAACTCTGCCCTGGTGAGGAAATGGAAGCAGGAGAGCTTTTCATTAAATGAGGGAGAGATTTCATGGAGCTTTGGCATTTTGCTAGTTTGATTTTTTTTGTTGGGTTGTCTAAAAACAGTCATACTCCGTGACCCATTAATTTCCCTTCTGGGATTCAATCATTAGGAAACACTCCAAAATACTGAAAAAAGCTAAATCACAATGTGGTTTTTGTAACGTTATTTAGACTAGCACAAGATTGGAAGCCATTTCCAATGTCTTCATAATTGGAGATGGGGTGAGAGAATCTTGATGCATTCATTGTATGGACTATTACACAGCCATTAGTGTTTGTTAGGGAGTCAGTGCCACAACGCAGAGAAAGTACTTAGGATAAAGTGAAATAGATGCGAGAGCTGAAATTATATGTACATTTTTTCATTGCTTTGTAAAAACACATAGGAGGAAGTGAAGGGAATGTTCTGTGCTGTTAACAATGTTTGACTTGAGGTGTTGGGACTATAAGTGATTTATTTTCTTTTTTATAAATATTTGCATGCTATGCTTATGTTACTTATAAAATGGAGTATAAAGAATAAAAATAGGATTGTACATTGAAGTCAAGGAAAATGTGGTAAAGCAAGAAGTTTCTATGCATAGTCTTTTTTTTTTTTTTGAGAAAAGATTTTGCTGTGTAGTCCAGGCTAGAGTGAAACTTGCGGTTTTGCTACCTCAGGTTCCTGAGTCCTGGGATAACGGGTATGTGCTCCTGTGCCTATTCTTAAATGTTTATTCTTAAATGATTCTCAGGTATATTCTTAAATGTTTCTCATTTTATAGTCCATCTGATTTAGTGGATTCCTTATGATTTTCTGACACAGTGGGAAACAGGACATGATAGCATGGTGTAGTCCTCTGGAATGAATTTGTGTGGCGGGGGATGGAAGCGGGCTGGCAACGGGTTTCTCCCTCTTACTCAGTATTTCACTGCTGGCTTCTGCTTTAAGGTCAGTCACCTTTGTAGCCTATTGACATGCTCAAGTTGTCTATGTAGGAGCATAGTTATGTAAAATCGGGACCAAAATAACCACATCTTTGAGTTACCATTGTAGAAACATATGTCTGACATTGACCCTCCTTAAGATTGGTAAATGCAAAGGCCTTGCTATATTTCTAAAGTAATTTTCCAGCCCGATGTAGACAAATGTAGAAATAGGAGCAAAGGTTTGGGGCCAACTCTTTCTTTTAAGTCTTTTCTTACACTAGGACAGGGTTAAGTAAGAGCAAATGCCATGCTGGTATCAGGATTTGTGAGACCTGGAATAGGGGCCTCAAAACATTGATGAGTGAGAATTTGTGTTGCTTTCAGATCTCCCTGTATGTTTTGGCTTAAAGAAGAGAGATTTTACAAGGATCTTCTGTCATACTGATAGCTAAACACTTCCTTCTTACCTGTTTAAAGTCTCCTGCCATTAGCATTTTACATTCAACAGAACTGGAAAATTGGTGGGAGCATTAAGCCAGTTTATAGTCTCTTAAAAGTGGGATTAACTCAATTTAATGTGTATTTATTAGGCATCTTCTATGTGCAAGTTGATAATGTTAGATAATGTACTGTAAAGGAAGGGCTCTTGCTCTAGAAGTTATAAAACCTGCATTGTGGTGCTGGCTCTGAGCCCTTTTAAGCTTTGGTATCATCATCTTATAGAAAGAAAGGAGTGGACGACCAAGTCCTCTCCCAAGAGTCTTTCCAGTTCAGCCTGTTGATGATCTAAGGACTTCGATACAAAAGACTGAGTTGTAAATAAAGGTTTCTAAAAAAACAACTTTACTTTATATCATTGCTACAACCTTCTAAAGAAAAGCTACTTAGATGTTTTAGTTACAGTTGCTAACTTTTATTGAGCCTTTACTAGGTACCAGGCTCTGTGCTTAGCACTTTACAGAGATTATCTGCCTTAATCTTCATAACTACCCCATGAAGTATGAGTACCATTGTCTCTATTTTGCAGATGATAAAATTGAGACCGAGGAGGCCAAGAGACATGTCTGAAGCTAGTTAGTAAGCCACAGAGCAGCCTGGCTCTAAACGTCTTAAATCATGACATTTATACTGCCTACCCATTACCCAGCAAATGTTTTTTTTTTTTTACCCAGCAAATGTTTAGGGATAACCTACAAAAAGAATATTGTTTTTTACTTCCTTAAGGAAGGTAATTTGTACTCAGTTGAAAAATTGTCAGGAAAGGCATTTTCTAGGATACTTGGGTCTGCAGTCTAAGAGTGCATGAGAATTCACTGGTGCATCTCACTTTCTGTGAGAGAGTGTGTGTGTATGTGCCTGTGTATGCACATGCATGCATACGTGTGTGTGTTCATGTTCACAAATACATGGACACAGCCACAAGGAAACTTTGAACTGGCTCCTTTTCATTTAGCTGGGAGTAAAGCTGTATGAAACAGGCTGACCAAGATCTAACGCAGAAACAGTTCCTGGTTGGTGGCATGAGGGGTGGCAGAAGCATGGGGAGAGGAGGTGGCAGGAAGGATAGAAAGGAGATCTTACAGGCACATTGGAAAATTTATTTGATGGTTGGAAATTTGGTTTGTCCTGGGTACCTTATAATGTTGATTTTTGAGGGACTTAGCTTGGGAAACGTCTGGTCTCTCATGAATGTGTTTTTGGCTCATCCTCCCAGGTATACTGGGAGAGGCTAAGGACTGCCAAGTGGATAAGAATTTAGCTTGGCTTTGCTGCCCTGTTGTTAGAGCAGAGCTGAATATAGATTCATATCGCACTTTTAAAGACAGAAGTACAGCTATCGTTTCTTCTTCTGTGGGATACCCTGAGGGACGGTCTGTGTGTCCAGAAGAAACAAGGTTATTTATTAATTGAAGGTGATGTTAGACCCCTTGTAGTGACATGATTAAAGCTTTGAGCAGATCACAAGTTGCAAAATTCATACCATTTTTGTTCTTGTGCCTGAGACAAGGAATCTTTTCCTTTCCTTTCTCCAATAAGCAAATGGAGTTGTGCTCTCCTTCTTAGGTGACTTGTGACATACAGGAACATAAGTTCTTCAAGAAAAAAAGCAGTGATCTGGAGAGGACGCTGCAATGTTTCTTTCTTTTGCTGATTTCTTTTCCTCTGTTAAATAGAAACCAAAAATGCTTGGAGTGGGGGTGGGGGAACAATCTGTGTCCGGTTAGCGTGAAGTGATTTAGGTTTTGAAAAGGATGTGGAGGAAAAAGAGGACAAAATGAAAGGAAGAGAGTAAGACTTTGGACAGAAAACACTTCTCAGTGAGGATCTAGTTGTCTCGAGAAGAAGGTCGCAATTGGCACCAAGAAGAATCTAAGTAGTTCTGGGAAAGAATTGTGTAGTAGTTTTTCTCCAAGGGCTCAAGTTGAAAAGATTTGCACAGTTTTCTGGTGTTTCAGCTGAAAAAAAAGACAAATGTTTTGTTCAGAATCGGACAATAGAAATACGGTGGTTATTTACCATAGCTCTGTTAACAGTCCTGCTTTGATTCTAATTAAAAGTTGTTCCACTGCTTTGAAATTAAGGGTAGACACCCTAAAATAATTACTTAACAGATTGAAAATGACTTTGCCTTTGATCCTGATTTTACATTGGGTGAAAACAAGATGGAAAGACAAATTTCCATGTTCGTTTATTCTATGTCTGCTCACTTTATCTTTGGCAACGTTGTAAGGAAATCATGTTAAATTCATCACTGTGTGGTTTTGTGATTTTAAAAAAAAATCATGAGCATTTGGGGCATGTCTCCAAAATACAGAGATATTTGCTCTTTGGATGGAGACTTTGGTGCCAATTAGAGCCTTCCCTTTAAGTGAGATGAATAAGTAATGGCCAGGTCAGAAATGGTTCATGTGTATCTCACCTATGCAAACTTCCAAGTTTTGTGACCATTTTATTGGACCTGGAGGGCTTTTTAAATGATTAAAGCAGAATTTATAAATGAGGACCATCTCAAATACGTGTCTATGGGGCATTTGCTGCTCATCTAGCTTATGCGAGTCTCGTAGATTCCCTTTGCTGAAATTCAGGGACAGGGAAGTGCTTAGAAAGCAAGCAGGAGCATTTTGGTTTTGGAGAAGGGTTGTAGTTCTGGTTGAGGAGAGCAGTCAACTTTCCTATGCCAGCAAGAATGGGTGGGCCATCAGCCAGGTAATCAGATTGGAAGCTCTATTTGTATTCCTCATCGTGCCTAGAATGAGGCTGGCAAATGTCTGGAATAATCAATATGTAAAAAATACTAAATGACTTGGCTGAAAAGAAGTTTTGTTTTACTCTGCCCATCTGAGACCAAGGCAAACACATCAAGAATTTGACTCACAACCTACCTTGTGATGACTGCCTTCCCTGATGTAAATTAGGGTGGTGAGCCTCACGAGCCTGCCCTAGTACTGATGGCAATGTAAAGGTTGTACTCTAGCATGACAGCAGTTAAGACTTTTGTCATCACACAGGATTCCAACTAGCATGGCCTGTCAGGGCTGTGAACTTAGAAGAGAGCAATTCTTGCCAGTGTCAGACCGGAGCATTTCCATCACCTGGAGACTGGCATGACCTCCTGAATGTAGCTGTGAGACAGTGAGTGAGGTTTCTTTTCTGTTGTAGTGGAGGTGGATTCTGCCACTCATTTAAAAGCCAGACCGCTTGGGAGGACAAGTCATTCCCTTGGAAGGAGTGGTTCAGTTAATTGCTGGCTGTTGGTGG
>PVLD010020770.1:0-33093 GCA_004027595.1 Dinomys branickii | reverse complement strand
GACTGTGTTTTGTTCCTCTGTTTTCCCATTTTTGGGTATCAGATTCAAAATGTGGAGCTATAAATTCCACAGACAGTTCAGCAGGCAAAGGTCTGCTGCAGAGGCTGCTCCAATGGTTACTTCTCTTTGGGAGAATGTCCCTTAAGCTGTCTGCTGAGATTTCCGCTTCTACTCCCTACCCCAAGACCTGGCCGGGGCGTATAAACAGCTCGCCACCCCAGGAGTCTTGCAGACAGGCCACTCAGGTGTTCCTCCCTGGGTGGAGCTCCTTCCCCCCTCACGAATCCCGTCGGGTCGCCTAGCTAGCTCTTCCCACCCGGGAGAGCCCGCAGTCCTTAAAGCTGCTTTGATGTCACTTGCTGGGCAGAGCTTCTTCCTGATTCAGGAAAAACCGGTTAGAGCGCCCACTTAACTCACCCTGGGATTGTGCAGACAGGAATGCCGTTCAGATGTATCTCCCTGGATCGAGCTTTTTCACGACTCAGAAATCCCACCGATCTCAGCTGCTCCAGTTCACGCGGGCGCCGGCTGCGGGGGTGGGGTTCTGAGCGGGATCCCGGACCGCTGCCCAGATTGGCGCAGTCTGTCCCAGTAGCTTGTTCTCTGAGTTTCCTCTGCTCCGCTGCCTCCAACAAATCCTGGTTACAGCCGCCTCTGAGCCAGTCGGGTTCAGGCGCTGGAGGCGTCCTTCCCGCCACAATCGCTCTCTCGGCTCTATGTGATTTGAACCGAGCTGCGGCCCAAGTGCAGCACCAATCCCTTGGGCGCCCAGCTCTCAGGATCCACCCACTTCTCGCCGCGCAGCTTGTCCAGCCGGCCCTTTAATGCTCAGGCCGCGGAGAGCAGCCCGATCAGTTGGAATTTTGCATCCACGGACCAGGCACCCATGCGCAAAGGATCCGTCTCTGGGAGAGATTCCATCTGCCGCTCACCTGGTCGCCATCTTCCCGGAAGTCCTCCTGCCAAGTAGTCTTCACCTCTCCAACATTACGCACACTGTTCCGTGAAGCCCCACCACCACACACAAACACAGGTATTTTAAACTTCAGTGCTGAAGTATAGAATTCACTTACACAAAGTACAAAGAATACTATAGCTCAACATAAAAAGGCATATTCCACAGCAGCCCACAGGGTAGGGTAAGGGGGTTCATTCACAAAGAATTAAAATCAAATTCCTCCAGTGGAGGAAAACAGTGAGGAAATTGACCAACATCGGACTTTTTTTATTCTCCAGTTTACTTGGTTTTGGTAAAGGCAGATTTCTGAGAGTCCTGTAGAATTGTCCCACTTATTTCTTCCCTTCATTTAAAATGCTTCTCCTTTCTTCATTGGCTTCTTTTCATTTATTTATTAGATTTATTTGAAGGATCTCTATTGTAAAATTTCCCCTAAATTCAACAGCAAAAAATGTTCTATTTCTTCTTTTCAAAACGTTCTTTACACAATTAGTAATGTCTGTTGAGTTCTAGCAGCCAAGACACATAAAAAGAGCGTGTCCATTTACATAAAAATTTAAACTTCTAAAAATCAAAAATTATATAAAGTTTCTGAACAGTAATTTCTAGAAAGTATTTAGCTATGAAGAGAGCCTGCCTAGCACATGCTTAACACAGTTTACTTTATTCTAAAATTATTCTTGTATGTAAGCCTTTTAAAAGCACAATTTTCTTTTCATTTATTTCTGTAACAATTCCCACATATGCTCCACACAGCCATATAATGATGTTTGTTGAATGTGTCATAATCTATCTATCAATCCCAACAAGAAAGATGCGCAACATGTTATAAGACAATTCCTTTCCTGGGGCGCTTGTTTTTGTGTATGTCTCAGAAACAGCTACTCATGCTGATTTTATTCTAGAATACATTTTCAAGGTTATTTCTATTGGACGTGTCTTATAAGAGATAGATATAAGGTGTGTCTCTCCAGGGCCACCTCCACAGCAGGTTTAGTTAAAGCATTGAAAGATAGCCTTCATGTCTTAATCCAGGGCAAAGGGCAGGCATGCATTTCCTCCATTATGAAAGGTTTAGTTTCCTAAACTCGTTACAGGAATGAAAACCTCTGGATGCAAAGTCACATGTAGCCCTCTTGGTATTGTGTTGAACCCGGGACAAGAGACCTGGAGCCAGTGCAGACACTCTTGCCAGTGCCACAGCTACTCATAGTAAGTTGTCTTCTATTTCTGATCTGAGCATCTCGTGCCTTTTGCTGCACTCCATGAAAACATGGCAGGTTAACTAGTCATCTTAAAAGTAAAATAAAAATTTCATACCTTTCACAGTTCTTAGCATTTGAAAAGCACCCCCCCCCCGAATGAAGTTACTAAAACCCAGGTACATATTATAAAATTGTTTTCCAGACTAGCTAAAGTAAAAAAGCATTAACAAATTTCATACACCTACTGATAAGAGTGCAAATTTATACAACCAGTTTGGACAAATGAGTGGTATCTACTAAACCTGAATATAGGTATATCTGATGCCCACCAATGCTGCCCTGGATAGTGAGTGCCTAAAGATGTGTCTATTCAAGCCCCTGTGATCTGAAAATTAATTGTTGTCCATGGCAAAAGGGGTCTTACAGGTATGATTAAAGTTACAGATCTCGAGATGAAGAGATAATCCAGTATCACCTGGATAGATCCAAGGTCATGATAGTTAGAGAGAGATGTGAGTGTATGAACAGGGATGAAACTGTTGTAACCTTGTTAAATGTGAAAGTGAAGGAAGGGTGGCTCAGGCCGAGGACTATGGATGGCCCTAGAAGTCTGGAAAAGCCAGGACAAAGATCCTCCTAGAGCCTTCGGAAAGGAGCACAGTCCAGATGACTTCTTAATCATAACCCATCAGGCTTCTAACCTTCAGCCACTCCCACACGGTGCATGTGTTAATTTATGCTATTAAGTGTGTGAAAATTTGTTACATCAGTAATAGAAATGAATGTAACATTCCCCCAAAACATGTGAGATTAAGGTTACATAATAAATTTATATAATACTAATGGTAAAGGGATGTCTATTCTTGAATGTGAGGAAAGTGGTCAACCTTAGGGATGATTACTAACAGAAGACAGGGAAAGGCCTTTAGGGTCATGGTAATCATGTTTCTTGATCTAAGTATTGACTATATTGGTGTCATGGAAGTATACCAAGCAATATATTTATAATATGTGCACTTTCCCTATATGTACATTATAATTTAAATAGATTAAAAAATACACCAGTACAAAAAACCCTTACAACCCTGACCTGGCCATATCTACTGGGTGAGTGGGAGCAGCCCCTTTATCTCTTTCTGTTTCTGAGCCTCAGTCACCCCAAGCATCAAGGATGCTGATGACAATAATAATAATTTCATACTTGGTTCAATAACGTCCTCTCAAAATGTTTGGAAGCGCAGAATGTGACTTCATACGGAAATAGGCCTTTTGATATGTTGTGAAGCTAAGATGAAGTTATATTTTAGTGAACACCAAAGAATTTATAAGAAAAAACAGATTTGAAAGACAGACCCAGATCCACACAGGAAAGACAGCCATGCAAAGACAGAGGCACAAATTATAGTGGGGCAGCTAAAAGCTCAGAAATGAGCTGGTGACCAACAGAAACATGACTGGTGACCACCAGAAGCTAGAAGGAGGCAAGCACAGATCCTTTCCTGGACAGTTCAGTAAGAGCAGGGCTCTGCCAGTTTAATTTCAGACTTCTACCTTTGAGAACTGTGAGAAAATAAATTTCTGTTGTTTTAAGCTCTCCAGTTTATGGTGTTCTGTTACAACAGCCTTAGTAAACAAATACAAATACCTACCTCATGGGTTTATACATACAATGATTATGTTTGTGGAAGTACTGCACATTATTTAATCTTAACATTCATTAATTTTGCAGTAACAAGTCTCGAGGTAGAATGTACTCAAAGAACACATCTCCCTTTTAAGGATAAACGAGAATGAAGTGAGGAACGTTGAGAAAATATAGGAAACACCCAGTCGATCTAAAGGCTCCTTATGGCTTTGGCCTTCAGTTTTCCCTTTTTATTATCTGCACCTAGCTGAAAAAGACACATCAGGAGGGCCTTGGACCGAAAACAGGCCCAACATAGACCAGTGCTTTTCTTTAACCTTACTAAGAGTAAGGAGGTAAAAGAGAATAAGGCAGAGGAGAAATTGAAATATCTATATTAATGGTGAAACCTAAGTTAGAAAATAAAGTTAATTTAAGAGACACATAGGGTTGTGTTAAGGCTTGTATCTAGATGTACACCCCCTCCAAAGCTTTGCATGCTCATAGCTGGAGTCTTTTGGAGGTGGCTGGATTACAGGTATGTTAGTATGGGTTAATGGTGTGATACTGGCAGTCAGGGTGTGTGAATTAGTCCACTAACTGGCTTAGCATAGTTCTAGGTGAGGATAAAGGACACCCTATCCTGGTTGTGGGTGGCACCAATCAGTAGGCTTAGAGCCTGCATGAAATAGAAAGGGAGAAGAGGAAGGCTGGCTTGCTGCTTGCCGCTTGCTGCTGCTGCCTTCTGCCTGCCATGCTATGAACTATTTCTCCTCTGTGAGGACCCTCTGCAATGCCACCCTGCTTTAGAGCCAGCCAACTACGTAGTGAAACCTCTACAAATTGTAAGTTGAAATAAATCTTTCCTCCTCTAAACTTGTGGGTGTCAGATGTTTTGCCCCAGCAATGAGAAAAGTTACCAAGACAGCCTGATAACTGAATTACAGAACTTAACAAATTTACACACTTGCTCTTCTGCAGCACTAAGCTGAAATGGGGCCCACAGAGAAGCAGCAGGGCAGGGCCTGCTTAGGTAGTGCTGGGCTCCTGTCCATGTGTATAGTTTATTTACAGATACACTACACAATCTACAATCTATGTGGGGTATAATGATTTATCGGTAATGATTTAAATTAGAAAAGAGGTGTTCCACTGTTCAGGTACTATCTATGAAGATCCGTGATAGCATGAAGGATTTGTTCTTCCTGTCCAGGCCCAGGAAGTATGTCTACGGGTAGTTTATTGTCAAATGCATCATCTTGGCTAATTCAAAATTCCTACCTGGAGAGAAGGTAGCAATATTTGTAACTATTCACAAGGCCATGGCTCTTCAGAATCCACTTGTGTTTTAATGTTGTCCATCTCCTTGCCTCCACAGTCCTCTAATGTCCTGTATTTAATGCAGTTTACATAATACACGGGATGTTGCTGTGCTCACTCGATGCATGGGGACACTGGTTTCCAATGACTCTCCTAGACTGTTACTGCACTTTGACAATAAGAACCAAGCATGTTGGCGTTACAGTGTGCAGGAAGATGTGGAAAGCAATTATTGTTGCTCCTCAGGTTACATTTACTCTTTACAGTTTCATACTGAAAAGCAGAAAACACCCATTTTCAGTCCTATCTTGTTTTGAACCTCTTAATCCATTATCGCTGACTTTCCAGTGTGGACCTGACCCCGCCTCTCGCAGATGACCGCCAGTGCAGAGGATAAAGAGGGGCTGTGGACCAAACAAGAAGCGGGCAACACTTCCATGAAAATGTCCACTCCCACCTCCAGCATGACTTCAGACCACCTCGCGGAATACAGCTTTACCACACTGAAGAGAAGAATTCAAAGAGAAGTCCTGTTACAAACAGGTGGCAATAGCTTTGCTCACACTCACAGGAGACACAGTGGGCCTCACGGTGAGGAGTGCTGACGTGCAGGAGCGTGCACATGCGGGAAAGGATGCCTTCTTCCACCCTTGCTCTGGCGGTGTTGTAGACCTGATGTGGCTCTGTGAGGGAAACCTGGAAGACAATGGCATGTGCAAGAGCCCAGAGCCACAGCTCAAGCCCAGGGTTGATGGGAGTAAAAAGCTAACCCAGAGCACTGACCCAGTCCTGTGACCGGCGTGAGTGGATCACTCTGACCAGGCGTGACAGCACAGCTCTGACTGCCCCATCTTCTCTGCACAGAAGGAAGTGACCACCAGCCAGGTTGTCCTCTTGGACCTGACTTGGCCACAGTGTCCTAGAGCAATTCTAGACGTGTGAGCTCCGCAGTTTTTCTAGGCATCTGCTCATTTCCACAGGTGATGAAGAAAACAATCAGAAAATAGAAGAAAGAAAGGTAACAGGTGGGCTATGTGACCCTGTTCTGGACTAGGAAGTTCCTCCTTTGGAAAGTACTGCAGGCACAGGGTGGAGCGGCTTTAGAAAATTTTGAGGAAGTTACCGCAAAATGGGATGGGTACTTATGTCAAAAAGAAATGCAGAAAAGACAGCTTTTTCCTGAGTGACTCCTAAATTGAGCCAAGTTTAACTGGGTATTCCCAATTTTACCCATGTTTTAATTTATACCATCTCCCCTGAGCAAAGAGAAGGGAAGATTTCAGAGAAACTCCCTCTTCACCAAAATCCAAGAAATGCGGGAAGATCGTCCCTAAGGGTCGTACATTTTTCTTCAGTCACCAGAATGAAATTTGGTAAGTGCATGCTCCTCTTCTATTCACTCGTAATCACCTTGATCCTTATTTTCCTAAGTGCATCTTAAAGCAACGCTCCTATGATGGACACTGTTTCTTCTCCCTCACTTTCCAATGCGTGCTGTCTTCTGATCCTCCTGTACAAAATGCCTAGGAAACTGGCTAATTTAAATTACAGTTTTTAGGTCTTCATTGCTCACTTGCAGGCGCATATCCACCTCTTTTGTCGACAGTACAATGCTGCATATTTAAAGGCACCCAGTGAAAACCATCGGGCAAAGGCTAAATATTATTTGTTTCCCAATTCAGGTGACCTGTGCTTTATGACTGATTTCAGCCACCAACCCCTCCTGACTTCAAACTGAAGTTCAGAGTGTGCTCATACACTCCTGAGGAATGGCGTCCAGCCAGCTTGGGATCAGTGCCACAGAACCCAGCACAGGAATTTACACAAGACTCTGTGATTGGCTAGGGAATAAAACGTGGGCTGTGAAAGTGAAATACACAATTCCCACTGCCATTTAAATACATGAATATGCACAGAAATCAACGTTCCTTTTCGCTAGATTAACAACATGCTGCTACACAGTGAAACTGCCAAAGGACCTGGTATTTCAAAGCCAGCTCCATCCGTGCTAGAGAAAGAGGAGCATCAGCTCTCATGACCCCCCGTGAATATCTGTCTGCTTTCCTGCCCAGGCAGACGAGAGACAAGAGCAAGCGCAGGAGAACAAGCCTCTGGCTCAGTTTAGCCGGCACCCTTAGCTCCAAGCTATGGCCTTTGGGAGTCTGGTTCCTCATCTGTGGAGTGAATCGCATTACGAATACCCAGCAGAATTGGAGGGTGGAGTGAGGTGGGCTGATTTAAAGCATCTGTAGTGAAGACTGGGCCAAACAGGATATCTATGGATATAGTTCTTTTTATTGATGTTAGCAATCTTTACTCTCATGTGGGTGATGGACTGACTATATGTGTATAACTTATGTATGTAAAGAATGTAAAGAAAATAACCCAAAGCACTAAAATAAATAGAAATTAAGGTATTGACATTGTGACTTACTTGAACTTGTGTGTGTCTGACCCCAGCTGCCTGGAGATTTCAGGTCTTCAGGGCAGTAGCGCTCCAAGTCTGGTTCTTGGGTCAGCAGCCTCAGCATCACCCGGGAAGGAGTCAGATGTGTATATTCTCACATCACTACCACAGGCCCATGGGGAGCCAGTGCTTTGGAGGAGAAAACCAGTTGAAAGAGTTAACATCATATAAGAAAAAAAAGAAATCTGCTATGATAGGTATTTTCCTTACCTTTAAATATTTCTTCTTATAGAAATCAGATCTGATTATGTTATTAAAAATAAAATTGCAAATTTTTTTTGATGCATTTCCTGTATTGAAAAGAATGCTCATACTGAAACCCAGATGTCCATCTGGGGTCAACCTGTTTTCCACGTGTATGTCTTCTCATCTCGCTTCCCTGTTGACCCTACTCTCTGCTCTTGCCCTTCTCAGGAGCCTGTTCTCTAGAATATCCCCCCCCCCCCCGCTTTATCCTTCCATCTCAGTATACTTTCCAGGACACGCCTTGTCTCTTGGCAAGTCTAGAGTCTGTATCCCCCATCACAACTTTGGAACCCAGAGAGTCTCCAAACCCATTCTCTGTAACAAATGGGATGGAAGATTCGCTATCCTAGATTTGTTATCCTAGTTTCTGTGCTTTGTTTCCCAAAGCTTGGCCTCCATGGCAATGATGGAAGCTCCTAGCATCTTAAAGAGGTAAGATCTAGTGGGACATAATTAGGTCTTTGGAGAAGTGCTCTCCAAAAGGATCCGTAGTATTGGTCTTGATCACTCAGTTAGGTCCTACTAGAGTGGGTTGTTAAAAAGAGTTTTCTGCTTTCTGAATTCAGACAGGACACCTCATAGTCACGCCCTCTCAGACATAATGTAATGTGATGTCACAAACACATTACATGTGTCGTGACACAATGGGTGGGGGCAATAATTGGAGCCTGTTGTATGCATGTGTGAGTGCGTCAGCACAAAAGCCACTATTCTGTGTAACTAAAATGTGCTAAGAATGTTGTAAAATTTTTTCACAGTGCAATTCCTGTGTTTAGAAACTATGAGAAATATACA
The DNA here is from genome assembly GCA_004027595.1 of Dinomys branickii. Lineage (NCBI taxonomy): Eukaryota > Metazoa > Chordata > Mammalia > Rodentia > Dinomyidae > Dinomys > Dinomys branickii. The sequence goes on along the minus strand of PVLD010020770.1, from coordinate 24,478 downwards.
GATCCTCTGCCACTGGATTATAAGCAGAGTTCCTTATTCAATGGCACACTGCAACATTGCATGTAACAGACACAAACAAAATGTCAGCATTTTGACTTAGAACTTTGAGAACTTTTTCCTGAAACAATAGTGTGTATCTAGCTTTTACTTAGGTTAAACAAATATTGAGTTGATGCCTAATACTTTCTAGAAATTGGATGACACACTAGGCAGAAAACGTGATATCATTTGTTCCTTACACTAGAATAGTCAAACTATTTTGCCCTTCTTTAAACATGATTATTTATTTATTCGTGAAACTGGCTATAAATACAGAGGTCAGTTTGATAAGTGTTTGCGTTGATATATTCACACGTTCATTTAATAGGCTTCATTTCATCCATCTGTAATCTGTACCAAATTCAAAGACATGTTTTATACTTGCTGACCTGCTTTAATAGTAGTGCCCTCTTTCACTATCAAATGTACATTTTTGACTAAAAAATTAATATGGTTACACCTTCACCATCTTTGTTGCTTAGTTTGAACTGTATAATCTTAACTATTATCAAATCTTGCTTCACATTACAAGTCCTGCTACTAACAGAGGCCAGGACAGTTTCACATGTGGTTTTATCCTTGTATGATCTGAGTGCATCAAAATCAGGGGCTGTGTTTTAAACATGATCAGTGCACATCACTATGACTGGCACTGAATAAATACTTGACAATGACTATTGAATTTTACATCATTCCATTTAAAATTAAAGGTTTTGTTATTAATAAGTTCCTATGTGGTTTATCCTTAGGTTATTGAGTTTAGTCATACTATTTTGCCATTCTTTCAATGTGATCATTTATTTATTCACGAAACTGGCATTGGCTCCTCCTAATACATTACTTGGATATTGACATGGGGATGCTTGGATCCTGAGAAGTTGAGATTATAAAGGTGTAATTTAATAAAAGGGCACAAGTTTCACAAGAAAATTCTGTAATTACATTCAAGATATTGTTAAGGCACAAAAGAGAAAGAGATAAATTCTCAGAGAATGCAGGGGAAAGAACACCTTTATGAAAGAAATGACTCTTAGCTGGGTATGGTGGCCCATACCTATAATTACAGTGACTTGGGAGACCGAGGAAGGAGATTGCAAGCTTGTGTCCAACCTAGGCAACTTAGTAACACTGTTTTACAAGTAAAAAATAAATAAATAAAAAGGGATAATGGTGTGGCACAGTGGTAGAGTTCTTACCTGGCCTGAGTTCAATGATCAGCAACACACACACACACACACACACACACACACACACACACACTGTGTGCACAAAGAAAAAAAGGAAGAAATTACTTGGGCTAAAGCCAAGTGTTTGAAGGTGAGCAATTGTTTCTCTGACAGACAGATTGGAGAGGTCGTTCCAGACCTGGGCATGAAGGCATGAAAAAACCAGACAAGTTCAAGAAAATGCAAATACTGAGTAGACCTGGAGGATGTAAGAAGATCCATAGCTGAGGTTAGACAAGCCTGTAGAAGCCAGAGCTCTGCAAGGAGCACCAGCCATGCCCTGCAGACAATGCTACGTTTCCAACATGTCCAGAGAGGAATAAAACCACAACACAGAAAGGTCAGCCTGGTAGCAACCCGGCAGGCATATGGCAAGGAGACGCTCGCCCTAGCACAGCCAAAGATTACTTCGGAAACCCTGAAAAGCAAAGTAGGCTGCCACGTTAGGCTCTACTGTGCGAAACAGAAGATCATTAATGAACAAAATATTAAGAAGGTGACTTTGAATAATCTGTCGAATAATTTTATGTGAAGGATGGAGGAAGAGGATCATAACCTCCAGATTTTCAGGTGGGAATTTAGTACTTGATGCTGCCATTCATCCAGATAAGGATCTCAGGCTGAGACTCTGCTGGAGATTAAAGAACAGACCAAAAGGAGTCTCTCAAGAAGACTAAAATTACAGAAGTAGAAAAATATCAGAAAAGAAGCATGGTGTAGAACCTTAGGACTGGAGGGTTTCAAACTATATGTGATTATCAGCAGTTAAGAAATTTGACAGATTAGTTCAGGGTTATAAGGAGTGAAAAATAGTAAGAAAGAGATTTACTTACAAGCATCTGAGCTCAGAAACGCTTCTGCAGATTCATTGAATAATGCAGAAGAGCTTGTGCCCTTATATGTAGCCCATTTTGACTAGAGCTGGCTCTATGCTTTGGGCTCCAGGCGGGAACTGTGAGTACTGTGCTGGACAGGACTGTGTCTGACGCGAGGGCTCCTAGCACAGAAAGGTCAGTTAGACTCAATGCAGGTAGCCACTTTCTGAGCCAGCTTCACTTGACTGAAAGTAAGCTTCTCTTTACAATTTTCTGTTCTAATTTGGACCATGCTCTGCTCACTTGTTCCACACTGCTTCACAGACTCTGGATAGAAATTGTAGCTGAAAATTTTCAGTTATTACATTTATTCCAGAAGATGTTACACAGCTCAATAGTACCACCCTCCAAGACTCTCTCCTCTCTCACATTCAGCCAAACCTGTGCGCTATCACCGGAGACAATTCTTCCTCCCCTTCTCCCAAGAGTAAGCAGAGATGAATTCATGCATTGGTTGCCTGTATGCAGTCTGAGAACATCCCTGGCCTCAGTTTCCTGTGCTGTGAATCCATCAGCTGCTGGCTGCTCTGGATCCTCAGTGGCTCTCTGTGTAGTGTTGCTGGGAGTGCCAGACGCTCTTCTAGCTTCAGGCTCCTTACAGCAAAGCAGTATCATTCCTACCAGTGATTTACCCCTTCCAACCCTTTTCCGGTGCCAGGACTCTCTGCGAAGCCTCCCAGTCCCTCCTGCACCCTCGGCCTACTTCCTGGAGCCACAGAAAGCACTGGGTATCATTTCACATGCGCTAGGGCTGCAGGAAATGATAACGCAGATGGGCACATTGGGTCTTCTCAGGCTTAGACCATCTCAGTCACTTCAAAGTCTTCAGAGTCTTAGTAATATGTTTCTTTACCTTTAGAAACCTCTAGACCCCAAAGGTGTCAGTCTACATGCGGTGGATTCATGTTAAAACTCACTTTTCAGGAGCACATCGGACAGGCCTTCAATATTCACAACTCAGTGACCGCCCAGTCAGGCAGGAGAAACATTCTCTTCTTTGTACCCTGTCTCTGGGTAATTTTCTTTTACCAACTGTTATGGGTGATACATCGTGTCAGCTTGGGGAATCTAGAGGTTTAGCTGAGTGACTCAGGAGGAAGCTGGGGTGCTTACTTTGTAAACATCCTGAGCCTGTGGAAGAAGAGGGCATGGAGATTGTGTGAGAGGTTCACGACCCCTGGGTGAGGGTAGGCTGTTTACAATGTAGGGGAGGAAAGGAGGCTGCTTGCAGCCATTCCTCCCTTTTGCTCTGGTTGTTTTTGCTGTGCTCTGTTGCCATGAAGTTTGCCCTCTGCCATGTGCAAGTCTGCCTCTGAAGCAGCCAAGTATGGACTGAAACTTCCACAAACTGTAAGCTAAATAAACCTTTCCTTCCTTCATTTTGGGCGTTGGGTATTTTGTCTCAGCAACCAGATAAAAGTAACCAAGACACCAACTTCAAGTGTAGCTATTCAGACCTTCCCAACATGGAAGGTTTAATATAAAACAAAAAAACTAAAATGAGTATACCTTTAAATAAAAACTAGGGCAAAGTAAGTAGTTCTCAGTGTTGGTGGATCTCTTTAGAGTGTGAGCACTTTTACCTTTCAGTGTTCAGTTTTGCATCTCTGAAGAAATTCTGGGCATTAGGGAGCTTTATGCTCAACAGTCCATTAAATAATTATAGAATTCTAGACTTTATATGACTTTACTTATAAACCCTTTATCTAAATGGTTGATTTCATGGGTCTGGAATTGGAATGTGTTATTGTGCTCTCTAGAATTAGACTGTATTGGACCGACGGGTTATAAAAGAAATAGAAAGCTTTACAACTCTCATCCTCCTTGGTGCAAATTTCTGACAGCTACTATTGGGGATAATATTGAATTTAACTGGTGGTAACAGTTTGGCTGTTCTAAATATGTGCACATATGACTCAAAACTCAATCCTCTCCAATCATGTATGTTGTGCTTTAAGGAGAGTTGGCGACCTGGTCTGGCCTATGCTAGTCCTAAGAGGACAATACACTGGACGGCCACATAGCAAGGAGGGGCAGGGTTGTGGAAGGAGGAGATGTGAAAAGAGGACCTTCCTAACTCTGACCCTATCTTATTCCCAGAAAGGACAAAAGAGGGCCCCAGAGGGGTCTTTCACAGTGTTTTTACTTTGGAGGGAAATGTCCTACTTTAAATCACTTTAAGGACTATACCCTCTTGCAAAAATGCAGGATTTACTAAGAAAGTTGGGAAAAGAGGCCTTTATTGTCTGTGTAACTAAAAAGTGTAACTTAAACCTGGTGTTATAAATTCAGTGCTTTCACTGCTAGTTCCTCTGAATTCAGCATATTCTCTGGATAGAAACGGTCTGGCACCTTGTCCTGCGGGAATTCCTCATATTTCAAGCAAACACTTGAGTGTTAATGGCAACTCTCCTCTTGTCATTTTGAGACTTTTAACACTTTGTTAGCTTTGAAAGTTTAATAAGGTGAAAAACACCGCAATATTTTCAAAACATAAACTTCAAACATCTTATGACATACTTCAAGATTTAAAATGTTCAAATATTTTTCAACACATATTAAAGAGTAATTTCTTGTTTTAAAAAAAGAAACAACAAAGATGTGTGACATCATTGAAACATTTCAGCATTGGTTCTATTAAATTCCAAAATTGAGTTAAAGAATATAAAATCACATTACAGATTAATGTACATGACTGCTTCTGAAAAGGACATAGGACAAAGCTCTTCAGAAGGATCAATATTAAACATAGTGTTTGTTTAGGCACAAATGAGAATTTTGTTGGTGTTCTTAATTAAAACTATGACTTACATTATATGTGAATTAAAAGTAAATGGGCCTACTGTAATAGCCACTTAGAAGCTAAGAAATGTCGTAAAAATTATAACAATTGTTATAAATTCCTACTGACCATAAAGATATATACATATTATAAAATAAATGCTACATGAATTTACAAAAGAAGCATACATCAGTGCAAAAGCAATTAGACTTTGCACAGATTTTGAATGCAAATATTTTAGAAATGCGTGAAGAGAAGGTAAGAGAGAGAAGGAAGTCGAGAGGGAGAAGGGGAGGAAGTAGAAAAGGAAAATGGGAAAAAACTTTGGATAAATAAAAATGTGGATAACTTGGGTATCTTGAAAAACTACGTGACAGAGCATTGGCCCACATTGGCAGCTAGTGCTCTGACTTGCTTTTCTCATATGACAACTGTATTAAGCACCAGAGAGGATGAGAAGCTAAAGACTGGAACAAAATGCTGCTGATGGAAAAAGCACAGGCGTAAGAGGCACAACTGGGCTCAGATGTTGCGCTTATGTGAAAAACTCCCTAAAGATGCAATCTCTTCATGTTTCAAGTAAAAGGTAGAAAATGATTTATAATTCTGACCTCAGAGTGAGTAGATGTTAAATGGCATGTGAAGCAGCAGCGTATTTCCTGTTTTAAACTAGTACTCAAAAACATTACCCCTCTTCTTCCTCCATATGAACGGTGGTGGGGTCCTAATGTCTGTACATTTTCTTGTTTGTTTTACATATAGATAGAGGAGAGTGAAGACACTGTCTTGGTTTATCTTACTGATGATATAGAGAAAAGATGCTTTTAATTAAATTTATGTTTGTCGATTACATTTGCTGTGCAAGAAGGTAAGAGTGTTAGTTTGTATATTTTGGGGCAGGAGTAATTAAATAGAATCCTATGTATCTACAAGTTAAGTGGGATTTGCCATGTAGAAGTCTAAAACTTCTTTGTTGTTTAGGCTGGCTGTGGCAGTGCACACCTGTGATCTCAGCACTTGGGAGGCTGAGGCAGGAGGATTGTTACAGAGTTTGAGGCCAGCGTAGGCTTCACAGTGAGTTCAAGGTCAATCTGAACTATATAATGAGACCCTGTCAAAAAACATCCATCCATAAATAAATAAATAAATAAAAATAATAGTTATACTACTGACTTCTACTGCTTTACTGAAAGAAACAGTTATTGATTATTTGATCAATTGTACATATTTGTTTTCATGAGAAATCACTTTGAAAATACCAATATGTAATACAGCAACCATTGTTAATTTCCTACCACTTTGTCTGTAATTCAGTATTGCTTGTATTGTTCTTATGCTATTTTGTAAATGGATGTCTGTCTGTTAATATGTTCCCCTTCTCTTATTTTGAAAATAAAAAAAATTAAAAAGTTTTGTTGTTTACACTCTGCTACTTCAAACTTTTAATCAGTTATGGAGCTGGAGACTAAAGATTACTTTTATGGCATTATAAAAATACAAAATGATACTGAAAATATATACTAGAAATATTATTGCTCACTTGATTAGTATTTTTATTACCAATTACCTAAGGCAAAAATAGACTAATAATCTAAAATCTTTCTTTATTCAATCTTTATGTTTCTAAAATAAACATTACTAGTTTATAATTTTACTTTCATTAATTCCAAGTAGGATATGTGTAAAATATTCATATTTTATCAAAATCACTGAGTATATAAGTAAGGTTTTAGGAAAACAGAAACAAAGACAGGTTTTTTGAAAAGTAGAATTTAATAGTCATACCTTGGTACTTGACAGCTTTGAGACTTTTCAGATTTGATACTCAGTGCATTTTGACATGAAAATGTTCCCATATTCATCATTTGTAGCTGGAATATGTCAGTGTCAATTGCTACCTTACTTACTACCCAATCCAGCCAAAACAATCTGTCTGGTACTTTCTGGGTTTGGAACTCACTGTGCTTCCTGATGAAGTACCGAGGGGCTGCTGTATAAAACCTGGCTCAGTCCTCCTGCAGGACACAAGGGGCTGACACAGACTGTGGTACCTGGAGAAAGCACAGATCTTCTCTAAGATGGGGACAGGAAAGCCCAGATGTCAGGGTTATCAGACCTAAAAGCTTAAAGCAAGAGTCCTGAAAACTGGCAGTCACATGTCTGAGAAAAGTGTGCCACTCGGCCTGGGCAGCGTCCCCATAATACAGAGAAGTGCCTCCCTCTGTCACTTGTCCCTGTGATGGCTGGGCTGTGACTTGGCTAAGAGCCAGAACACCTCTTCCTCTGGCCCCTCTTTGGTCACTCTTACACCCCTAATTGACGGGGACATTTTGCTTCAGTGTCCCCTCTGGCTAGCAAACTGCCATTCTCCACTCCAACATGAGTACCGCTAGACAGGCAGCGTGGGGCCCCTCCCCTACTTCTGCCTCTTCCATCCATACTGTTATAGACAGTACCCTCAAGTGTAGCTAAAATCAAGAAGAGAAGGATCTGGACCTGTCATTTGTATACAGAGCATTTACAGCAAGTTTGTAAGATCTCTTGGCTTCAAAATATTCCCTGGTTTTGGACCTCCCTCACTGCAAGGTGCAACACTAGCAGCACCTTCCCGCCACTCCTTGGGTTTTAGTCTAGGGAGGTTTCCTCCTGTGTCCTAACCCACCTGTGCTGCAGCAATGCCTTTCCCGTAATCTTGTGATTACAAGGCTCCAAAAGTCCTGTAAATCTACTCTGCATTTTTCCTGAGTATTGTGAACAGAATGAATAAACAGAGGTGGTAACACTGAAGCACTTGCAAGAACAGTAGCCAATAAAGAACACCAAACGAAAAGCCAGTGGCAGCAACCAAGCAACTGGCAGACTCCACCTACTGTATCCAGCACCAGGTGCCATCAGACAGTGGTCTGATGACACTGACGACAGTGGCATCTGGCATTATCTGGTGTCATCTGGTCACATCAGGCCTACTAGCAGAGTTGCACTTGGCCAATCAGCAATTTCCACCTGAATTGAGCAGAAGAATGCTAGGCTGATTGGCAGTACCAGGGGCTCAGAGGCCAAGCCTTGAAAGGCTGTATCCGATCCGGGATAACGGTGCACTGCCTGCATCCTCATGCTGATGACCTAGAAACTCAAGGAAACAGTCTCATTCTGGGGTGGTACTCTCCTGCTCCTGGAGTTCCCAAGGGGTGAGGTGCACGGTGGGACAGCTTCTGGAAGTACAGAAAAAGGTTAGAAGCTGGAACTCATTGCTGCTGTTGGAATGGGGGATGGGGCTGGAGTGCAGGGACCCTGAGAGCGCAGCCATCACATGAGTAGGATCAGATCCTTTCCCCCCATCTTCCACGAACCCTGAAAGGTCCGCTATCAGCAGAATCTTGCAAAAACGCAGCTGGCAGTGGAACACAATTTGTAGATTCTAGTCCCAGTGCTAGAAAGACAGGGAATGAAAACTAGACTCAGATTTAGAGAACGATAGCTTTGTACCTGCTATAGTGGTTCCATAAGTTGAGAAAAAAAATCTTTCTTATTATCACTTTTGTTCAGCAAATTCACCAACTCAGATATCCGTGCATGTTGGTTTGTGATAATCCATCAACAAAGAGGTGAGTGTCTGGTGTTTGTGGAAATTTAATTACTACCTCAGTAAGATTTTTTGTTCAATTATTTTTAGTTCAACGTTACATGTTTTTATTTAAAAATAATCAGGGAATTGTTAAAGTGTTATCGCTTGTAAGTTTATTACCTAAATAAGATGATCTAGTCGTAAAACAGGCATTAATTCTGACAAGTGATTAGTTTTTATCAAACCTGAAATCTTTATTAATAAGATATATCTTCTATTTTGACTCTATAAAAATAATTCATGGTTTATTATTATTATTGTCATTAGCTACTGCATAAATACATGGCTGTGGTATTTATTCAAACAGCAGTAGCCAGTGGCCTGAATTAATTCAGTGTTGAAGCTTGTCTCCCCTATTTACCTTGTCCAGTGGTGAAAAATGGGATTTGATAGCTCATGCATGTTTGTTTTTAGTATTTCAAGGAAATTAGCCCTTTATGTTGTCTAAGTCCTTGCTGTGAATCATCTTTATCTCTAAGGTTGCTTTTCAGCGCCTATAAAGCTGCGTTTAGTTTGAAGTTCTACTGGCATGACAGTTTTATTCCCCAGCGCACACGGCAGGGCACAGAACATCCTCCGCTGCAGTGGAGAGGGCAAGAGGCGTGGAGAGTGTAGGGTATAACTAAGATGTAGCCAGAGCTGACTAATTTTCCCAAGGGGGCTATGAATCTGCGCCCTCCTTTCATCGCTGCTCCCGAGTTTTCATTCTCCTTTGCAGAGCGTTCAGTAGTTCTGTCCTTGCAACACGCTTCTCCAGGACTGATAATTTGGGAACTGAGTACAGAAAGATGTGAGTAAGTTCTTCAAACATATCATTTCTTATTCTGAGAGATTTCTTCATTTAAAAAAAAAAACTAAATAATTCTGCTCCCCAGGTAAAACTGGTTCATTAATGAAAATATGAATAACATTAGTAAGGGGTAAGAAAAGGGAAAGAATAACGTTGCCTCAGCCAGTCTTGTTCTTAGGAAAATATTAAATAGCAAAATAAAATGGTGCCATAACATCTTTAATCAAAATCAGTCTTTTCATGGACAAACATTGCAAAAGCCTTTGAAGCAAGTTTGCAAGTGCTGAACACGAACACTGTCTAGATCAATGCAGATGCTCGGATTTTATAGAGGTCGCATAGGTCAATTTCCTCCAAACAGAATAACAGTGAAACCCAGGTAGAGACTGGGTTCTCTTCATGGAAGATCAGAAGGTGCAGAATCACGTGAGAGCCTCACGGGCACTTGCTCCAGGCAAAAGACAGGCCCTGAAATGCAAAAAAAAAAAAAAAAAAAAAAAAAAAAATCATTAAGTGGCCTTTGATATGAGCTGAATATTTAATAATACACAGTCAAAATGTCAGAACCTAGAAAAATGCATTTAAGTGGTCCTTAGAATATAACAGTTTTCTCTATTGTCTCCACCCTATTTAATATTCAGTATGCATACTTTCTGTGCCTTCAGAACAGAAAGTTCTGAAGGGTAGGAATTCTAAGAATTAATGTATGCTTTCATTCTTCCATTCGTTCTAAAAATGGGTGGTAAAATCAGACAAGACATTCTTCATAATTTAATTCCTTACCTTTTCAGACTTACACCGTGCTTACTATGCTGGTGATTTTTTGAGATGAACCCCCACACCCTATTTAAAAAGAACTATGAAATAATACCAGCTATCAGATACTAAAGAGGCTGGTTTTAGAGCCTGAAATTTAAGCTTCAGAGCATTATTGTAGCTGTGTGTAGTTATTTTAAACTATTGTTAGTACCAGTTTGTATACCCTGCCTCGAGATTTTGTTCTCCCCCTCTGAAGCCTGTAGAAACCTCTGAAACAGTGTGTGCGGTTAGTGCGCAGCTTTGCTTTGAATGTGTAAGTGCTACCCTCATGTGTTAGTTTGCTAGGGGTCTATATCAAAGGGCCACAGACCGTGGTTTAAACAAGACAAGTCTAATTTCTCATACTTCAGAGGATAGAAGGATGAGATCAATGTGTCAACAGTGTTGTTTCATTCTGCAGCCTCTCTCCTTGGCTTGTAATTGGGTGTCTTTTCCCAGTGTCTTTATAACATGTTTTCTCTAGATACGCATCTCAAGTCCTCTGGTCTACGCTCATGCAGTTATCAGTCATACTGGATTACAGTCCACTCCAGTGACTTATGTAGCCTTAATTTCCTTCTTTAAAGACTCTATAGCTAAGTGCAGCCATTTTCTGAGATAACGAGGTTTACAACCTCAACATATAATTGAGGGTTATAATTCAGCTCATAGCATTTGGGGTGTTAGCAGTATTGCCTGTTAGTGTTTCGGAGAATGACCACTATTTTTAAAGAAGAAAATGATTGTGTTTTCTCCCCCTTGACATATAAAAGGTCATTGTTATGGCTTATATCCAGATGTCCCCCAAGCCTCAAGTACTCATAGGTGGTGCTTTGGGGAGGTGGTTGAGTAGTGGGGGTGGGAGTGATACTCTTCAGTGGAATAGTCCACTGAGGAGTTTATAGCTCATTGTAAGGCTGACAGTGAAGCCTGGTTGGAGGAGGTGGGTCCCTGGGGGCGGGAGTTTACTCTTCCTCTCTCCTCCCAGGATCCCTTGCTGTTTCCCAGCTGCCATGCCAGCAACAACTCTCCTCAGCCATGCCTCTCTGCCATGCTCCCTGCCCGGGAGCAAGACGAATGTGGACTGGAACCTCTGTAGATAATGAGCCACAAATAAACTTTTCCTCCCTTAGTTTGTTCCTGTTGGATATTGTGTCCCAGTAACAAGAAAAGTGACTAAAACAGTCGTCATGAGAAATAAAAGCAAAAGAAAAAACAAAGGATGAGGTGAACAAGGAAAGAAGGAAAGAAGTGAGGTATGTCATCTCTGTTTTATCCTGGCTAAATAAAAGGCCTCCTATTATGAAAAGATTCAAAATTCCATCCTGTTTAGGGGTGTTTCCACATTAGCTTTTACCTTTACTAAATTTCGGTAGGTCAATCAGAATATTCAATCCACATATTGGAAATTTCCTTGCAATGACTTATTTAAATCGATAGCAAAATATAAATTCAAATGTTTGGTAAGTGTTCAAAAGCTCAACACCATTTCAATACTGACAGAATTATCTGAAAAGATTTTAGATGAGACATATTATTACTGGTTCTAATTAGCACACTTAAAGGTATAAAATTCTTTCTATGCCATTAATCTCTATTCTAAAAGGTGTGAAGTTCATTCTCTTTTTCTTTGAGAAAAATATGTGAAAGAAATCTTGAGAAATAGCAGTATCGTGATCATAAGGCTGTGAATCAATTAGGTCACATAACCAACACTTTAATAAAAATAACAAGTAAAAATAATTTTGTAAAGAGTGCTGTTTGTTGAACACAGGAGCCAATAGAATACATCTTTCTGTAACATTATCTTGTTTGATTGGGAATTAAAAAGCATGCTCTCTCTCTGATATGAGCAAGTGACTCTGTCTAGACATTCTCCTTAGAGATGTTTCTGAGATGCTAATTTTTCCAGGAGGGAGAGGAGCATATGCCCTGTATCTCTGCCATTCTGTTATGTGTTTTTCAGTTCTGATAAATAAAAGACACTCCATTAGATGCTATTTTGAGAAATCTGTCTGTTACCATTACAGATACAAGCTGCAATCTGCACTGTGTAATAAAGACAAGAGAACCGGACCACTTACAACATCCTCAGTCGACATCCTCAACTCCCTGAAGAAAAATAATGTACAGTGTTAACTGGCTCCCCTAATTACATACATAGGTAAGACTGTTAACTGAATACTGCATGTATGAGAGAAACTGAGTGCTTTCCAGTTATATCCAGTTAATGACTCCAATGTTGCTCCTGGCTGTCCTGATGTAATCCGATAAATTTTTGTTTTAAGCTATTTTAATAGACCCAACTTTAACAATAGGGCAAGAGAATTATTTTAGAAGAATACTTCATGTTTTCAAGCATTGTAACTTTTTCTTTATATTTTGGCTTTTCTAGTTTATTTAAAAAATTTGCATTGGCTTAGATCTCTAATTTGAATGATACATAGCATAAGTTGAAAGTGGAAGAACTGATTTCCTTCATCTTCACAATCTGATGCCAATCATTTCATAGCATTATAATTTGGTAGATGTGAAATTTAATTGTTTTAAATAAATTATTTGGAAAAATTTTAATAAATGCAAGACACATATGGCCGTTAAACTGATTATGACTTTGGTGGCAGAGCCATCCAGGGGATTCACAAAGCACAGTTCTGTGTGTATGAGTGGATCTCGGAGGCAATTACCTTGGGTATTCTATCTGGTCCCAGGTCTGTCTCTCTTTCCGTCTGGCACTGCTCCCCTGGGTGCTTCCAGGACACAAGGACCTAAGCAGCTCTGCTCCGCCTTTCTGCCGTGATGCTCTTGCCTTTGAGCTGGCTGGTTGTGGACTGGCTGCTCTGAAACTGTGAGCCAAAGGAATCATTTTCTCCTCTGTGTAAAGCAACAGGGAGGCTGAGCGACACAACACACGTGGCCAACTCACTTTGGCTTCCAGATTCCCTGCTGTATGCTTGAACTTTGTTTTTGTGTTTTTCTACCTAACCAGAAAAGGTTTTATACCGCCACTTCTTTTTCATTCAATTAGTAGCTGCTCTGTGTCTGCAACCAAGTCCATCCTTTAATTCTGCAAGCATTATTTTTGCATCTGTATTGGTTTCAGCTGAGAAAATAGTAGCAAAATGATTTTTCTTTTTGTTTTATTTCTAAAATGCGCTGTATAGGCTAAGTAGGGTCAGAGCTTTCACATACAATCATCATATTTATTTATGTCCCTTAGTTTAATGTATTTTCACAAATTTATGAGGTAAATGGAGTTAACATTTACCTCTTGAAGAGCATAAAGCTAGTGAAGACAAAAGTCAACTGCAAGTATTTGTTGCTGCACCCTACGTTGCATCAGAATACGGAACCGGTGCACCGTATCACACCGAAGCCGTGTCACACCGAAGCCGTGTCACACCGAAGCCGTGTCATATTCCATCATGTAAAGAGAAAGTGGCCTAAGATAAGTAACTAAGCAGAAATCTGCATTCATAGAAAATGCAGCAACATTCTCAAAATTGATTAAATCACCAGAAAGTACATTTCTTCAATATAAAATGTTATTGTTTTAGGATGCATTTCTTGAAGTGCAATTACTGAGTCAGCACACTGAATGATTTTAATATACATTTTCAAATAATCTTTTAGGAGAGGTAATATTTAATCACAGGGAATTTGCAGCTGTACATAATACATTTGCTTGTTTTTCTCCATTCCTCGCCCCTCCCTTCAATCCATCTTCCCCTCTTCATTTACGAAATTTTATTTCTACTCTTTTCCTTCCATTCTTTTTTATTTTTTATTCCTATTTTCTTCTTCCCCTTCCCCCACCCTTCTCCCTTGTTTCCCTTCCCATTTCAACATTTTCTTCCTACTTCCCAGATGCTTCCCAATATCTACAGTGAGGGATATTTTAAGACACGAATCATTTTTCTGTTTTTCCTTTTGAAGATTATATTATGTGAACATGTTTGAATAGAATTGTTTTCTTATTCATGAACTTAAATAAATATTTGGGAGATATGTAGCTAGAGGTTTTATAGGAATCAGATTTAGATATGGAAACAAATATATCACCACAGTCTAAATTTTGATAAGTAAAATAAGGATCAAACCTTATTTTTCAGTCTTTCTGAAGTGTTTAATGATCATAACTATAAGAAAAGTCTCTTTTCCCCAGTCACTTGGAATTTCTTCTTATCCTGATCTAAATACACACAACAAAACAACTTTTTGTTTAGTATTTTAATGAGGAAATTGAAAGGAAATTTGAACATAGACTCAGAAAAGAAGCTATGAGACTTAGGAAAAGATGACTGTCTACTATGGAGAACTTGATTTAAGAGAAACTTATAAATAATATTTAATTGCATAAAGAATTATTAGATTGAATACATACACAAGTTGTGAAGACAAAAAAGAGATTGAATTCAAGTACTGTATATATGATAAAAATAAAAATGGACTGCAAATAGACTTGATTATATGACAATGTTGATTAATTATATGATACAATGTTACATTTTATAGTCAAACCGATTGTTATAGTTGATACATTGTGTCAACTTGGGGAGTGTAGAGGTTTGGCTAAGTAACTCAGCAATTGTAAATCTTGGGGTAAAAAGGACATGCCCTTACCCTTCTGCGATATTGTTTATTATGTTAATTTGGGAAGTTTAAAAGGTTAACTATGTGACTCAGAAGGGAGCTGGGGTGCTTATTGTATTCATCCTGAACCTGTGGAAGAGGAGGGCGTGGAGATTCTGTGAGAGCTACACGCCCCCTGGGTGTGGGTAGGCTGTTTACAATGTAAGGGAAGGAAGGAGGCTGCTTGCAGCCATTCCTCCCTTTTGCTGGTTGCTTTTGCTGTGCTCTACTGCCCTGAACAGTAGCCCTCTGCCATGTGCCACTCTGCCTCAGAAGCAGCCAAGTGTGGACTGAAACCTCCACAAACTGTAAGCTAAATAAGCCTTTCCTTTCTTCATTTTGGGTGTTGGGTATTTTGTCTCAGCAACAAGAGTAAAGTAACCAAGACACCGATTTAACAAATATATTCATTAACATAGATATTTTGAAAGTAAAGAATTTACATATAACCACTGAAAAATAGTTTCCTCTCTGAATAACTTTCTTTTCTAAATCTCTTAGTAACATGAATTTCAAGATTTTGGAGATTAAAAAGCTTTAAAACATTAATGATTTGTTTTTATATAGTATTGAAGAAAATTTCTTACATGTCACCTATTCTCTCAAATTAGCAGGAAAATATTAGAACGTGGATATTTTTGATGTTATAAGACACATCTCTTTTTATTAATTTGTTGTAGTTACTCTGTGTACAAGCGCATTATAATGCAAATCTAAACAATATACAAACCATTGTACATTTCCCCAAGATCTTTTTTATCCATTTATTTCCTGCTTCTCTCAATGTAAATACTGGAGGTCTATCTTATCAATTGCCCACTCTCCACTCACCTGGGATGTTAAAGGTTGAGCTCATTTCCAACTTAGATATTCAAGCTGAAGCCTTTCAAAAGGAACTGATAAAAGTTGGAATAGAATTTGTTGTGCCTTTTTATTTTTCTCCCTTAAGAAATCAGTACAGTTGATGCAGAGTTCTGCCATAGCCTTTCAAGAAACCAAGTTCTGGATGTAAAACTGTCAACAGAGATAGAAAATGTTAATTCTGTTACTGTTGCTGTAGCTCTTCAGGCTCCTGGCCGAAACGGCTGTAAGAGATGCCATTTGCACTCGCATGTGTGGAAAGGCAAAAGGTGTACAGCAGATACTTAAGGATCCCCAAATCAGTGTTCCTTCACTTCTCTCACTCCATAGAATGTCCATCCCTGGTTGGAAACACTTTACGTAGCAGACTAAGGCAGCACTATTGATAGACTATCAGGCAGCTGAGGAGTTCGGCCAGAAGGCTGTGAATAAGGCTGACACCTACTATAATGAAAAGTGTTTCCTAAGGAGCCTCAAAATAGTCAGCTAAACAATAACAATGGCTACTCATATCAGGAGATTCCACTGTGCCCGGCTCTTTCCTAAGAATCGTATCATTTATTCCTTACAACAAACACACAAGACAAAGAAATATAATTTCCATTTGATGGTTGAGAAAGCTGGCGAGAAGTTAGACGTTTGCTCTAAATCCTTGCTGTAACTTCCTCACTTAGCTTGTGCTCACGGTTCTGTTCTCAGATGCCTCCTTTACTCACAAGAGGGAAGTACATTTGGGGGGATCATCCATATTGTCCTGGAAATTTTAGATTGTAAAATGTTTAAATTTCTTTTCTCTCTGGCTTTCAGATTTTTTTTTTTTTGCTAGTACTAGAGATTGAACTCAGCACCTTCACACTGAGCTACATTTCTAACCCTTTTTCTAGTTTTTATTTTGAAACATGATTTGGTAAGTCACCAAATTTTCCACACTAGGCTCAAACTTGTAATCCTTTTGTCTCAGGCTGCCAGGCTAGGATTACAGGAATGTGCCAGCACATCAGCGTTAGTTTTAAGGTCTCTGATCTTGGGATCTTGCATGTCTTCACAATTTCAGGATCACACAAGTTCACATGACATTTTCCTGAAGTCATGTTTATAGTCCTGCATTGCTGCTATCTCTCTTCCTCCTTCCTCTTTTCTTTTTTTCCTCCTCCTTCTCCTTCTTCTTTTCCCTCTTCCTTTTCTTCTTCTTCTTCTATTTTGTTGTATATAATATTACAGAAACAGTATGGATTCCTTCATGAATTTTAATTATAAGGACCTCTTTGGACACTGTTATGGTTTGTGTCTGGATGTCCCCCCAAAGCCTCATGCAGTCATGGGGGGTGGGCTTTTCAGAGGTGGCTGAATCTAGAGTTTGCGATTGGTTAATGGTCCAATACCAGCATTAAGGTTGTGAGCACTATACCCACCCCCAGAAGACAGTAGTAGCCTGCATACGTTGTAAGGGACAGAAGGAATCTTCTCTCTCCTCGTTGCTTTTGCTCTCTTCCTCAGTCATGAACTGTTGCCCCTCAGCCAAGCCACCCTGCCTTGGAGCCAGCTCATTATGGACTGAAACCTCCACAAACTGAGTTAAATAAACCTTTCAAAACTCCTTTAACTTTGAGCATCAGATATTTTGTCCCAGCAATGAGAAAAGTAAGACAAGCACTAAACCTTTATCCTCTTCACTGATGTCCATGTTTATTGGGAGTAACCCTATTGTTCTGTCTCAAGCTTTCCAAAATCATACAAAACGCCACCCTAAAACTGTGCTTTAGGCTTTCACTCCTGAACTCGTTATGAGATTAAAGATGAAGCCTGTGGAGAGCAAAGGACCTCAAGTCTTTCACACAATTTCAGAAAACGGGATGGTGCGGATGGAGACTGAGGCAGCTGGTTTAAGATTCAACATAAATTATTTTCTGTGCTCATAACAACTGTGCATTGTTAATCAAAGCAAAGATTACATTTTCCTCACTTAAATACATCAAATCAATTCTTTCATTTAATCATTTATGTCACGGGTATCTTCCTTGTTTTTATGTCATTCCACTGGTCCATCTGAGATCGACCTAAAAGGACATGTCAGATCTGAGCATCCCAATATGGAAATTATATTTAAGTTTTTAGGTATCATCCAATACCATTGTGGTAACTTTTAATGTTTTTTATATTGTATGAATGTGTGTTACATGTTCACAGATGAAAACTGACATATAGAACCTACAATTTACTGAAAACAGAGGGTCGGTAAAGGGTGGGCACAGAGATGAGACTGGATTACCCACGTACAGAGCAGTTGTGGAAGTTGGGAAATATTCTCGTGGAGGTCCCATCTTCTTTTTACTTTTGTGTTTGAACATTTTCTATAACACAAAATTTGAAGAGAGAGGAGCCAGCTAAGTTCCCTATCAGGTTTACAGAAGTGAAAACTGGGAACGGAAGAACATAACTTGTTCAAATTTTCAAAGTCAGACAGAAAAACACCTCCAAAGCCCAACCTCTTCTCTCTTATCCCGAGGAAACAAAACGTGAGGTACTGCATTACAGCAAAGCTGACCATATAAAAGGAAGCGCAAATGAGCAAGGATGTGTTTAAGCAGTAAATTTCTCTCTTTCTTACACACACACACACACACATGCAGCCCAGGCACACATTTTCTTTGTGCTGTGTATAATCATTTGCTTCTTGTAGCCCTGTGATTTTAGAAGGCTGCATTATAGACTTGAACGTCACTGTACTCAAATTTCAGAACTTACATGAGTACATGGATCAGAGAAACTGTATTTTTTACAAAATAAAATTAAAAATGTATCATGAACTTGTTTTTCCTTCCAGGGCTGGACTTGTGTTTAGCATCCAGGCGAGCTGTGGAGGCGCCTAGGGGGAGAGGGGCCTGGGCTTCACCCCGTGGGACTCCGGAGCAGCTGTGGCCCAGAGCAGGATGCGGAGGGCGGTACTGCCAGCTCCCAGCCCACAGAAGCAACCTGAGCCAGAACGGCAGAGGGGTGCAGAATCTGCCTTTGAGAAACTGGAAGAAACTGGATAGGGTGGCTCTGGAGCATCAGTCACGCCCAAAAGGCTTCCCTCCTTACGCTCGTCTTCCAGTCTGCAAAGTCGGGCTCATTTGCAGAGCGGGAATCCTCGCGCCACTGGGATCCGACGGCTGGGGACGTGCACTCCCCGCACCGCACTCGGGATCCGGCCGCGCAGCGGGGAGGAAGCGGTGTGGTGCCCCCGCCTCCTCTCCTGCGACCCTCGCCCGCTCTAAGGACGCCCGCGGGGGTGAGAGACACGAACCTCCCAAGCGTGTGAACCAAAGCCACCCAGACGCTGTGCCCGAGACCCTCCACCCTACCCGGCCGCAGCCACGCCGGCCCGTGCCTCCCGCGCCCCTTCGCCCGCTCTCTCCGCTCCCTTCCGCGCGCCCGGCTCGGAATCGCGCTCCGCGCGGGGCCCTCAGCGGACCCTGGCGCGCGGGGGACCCCAGGAGACCGCGACTGGGCGCTGGGGCGGGACCGAGGGAGCTACTGCGGCCCGGCGCGACCCGGGAGCCCCTGCCCGAGCGAAGCCCCGCGGCGCGGCCCGGCCCGGAGCCGGGAGCCAGAGGGGCAGGCGCCCCGCCCGGGCCGCCGCGTGCGCACCCACCCCCCGGACGGGCGCCGGAGGCGGCGCGGCGCGGACTCGCGGCGGAGGCGGGGCGGGAGCGCGGGGCGGGGGGCGGCGCGCGCCGGCGCGGGGACAGGACGGGGCGGGACGCCGGGCTGCGGAGCCGAGCGACAGCGGACGCGGACGCGGAGGTGCGTGCGCTCGGAACCGCGTGCTGGCGCCCTGGGCGCGGCCGCTCCCCGCGCGGCGCCCACGGCCGCTCCCCGCGCGCCCGCGGCCGGCGCCCTCCCCTCTCCCGGCCTCCGCCCCCGCGGCCGCGCTCCTCCCTCCGCCCGCGGCGCTCGTGCTCCGAGGTTGCTTACATTTTTTAGCGCTGAGTTGGAGGAGTCGGCGCGCGGGGCGCAGGGGCACAGGTGAGCGGCGGCCGCGGAGAGGGGCGCCCTGCGCGAGGGCCGCGGGAAACCGGGCTGCTCGCCGCCGCTCGCGCTCTCCAACGCGGCGGGGCCAGACTGCCGCTCGGGAGACCTGGGGTGCTGGCGGCGCGGAACCTCCAACTTTTATTATTATTTCTCTGTGGTTAACTGACTCCCACCTCCGCAGGCCGCCCTCTGGGTTCTGTGTCAAGTGAGGAGTAAACAGTTAAACGCCAGCGCAGGGAAGGCACATCAACAGGTGTGGAGGGGTTAACAGATGCGGGGCGCAGGGTCAGCTACTGGGGTGCAGCTGAGGTTGAACGGACGGAGCCTGCCCGGGTGTGGACAACACCTGCTCAGTGTAGGACACAGCGGTGCCATCTGCTGGATTAAATGAGTTCGGGTAGCTGTTGGCCCCTGAGGGTCACCCACCTTCAGAGTGAGTAGGTCGCTCTTCTCCCCGCTCCCGGAGTCAGCTTGAAAGCCCCTGACCGTGCCTCTTCTTTTTTTTTTTTTTTTCTGTGTCCTTTCCTCCTGACGAGCTTCTAACTGTACTGTGACCTTTTAGACCCCCGAAAGTTGAAAGAGGGGGGTCCCATCTTTTCGTGCAGCTGCACTTTTGAAATGCAACACGAGCAGCTGCTCAGCCTAATCTGGGTTTAGGTGGCTGGGCTTTCACGAGCTAAGATGGATGGGAGTTGGTAAAATTTTAATGCAAAAGCTAGAAAAGGCTGCTGTGCCCAATGGTTGAAATCAGAGTGCACGTCACAGTCACAGTCTCAGTCCTGCAGGTTTGTCCTGCTATTTTAGAGCGGTTGTTTTTCCCTGCGTGTTTTTGTCTTGTCTTCTTTCACCCAGATGTTCTCATCTGCAGTGTTTTGTGTTCTCCAGTGTGGTGTAGTGGCGATCATGGACGTATTCATGAAAGGACTTTCAAAGGCCAAGGAGGGAGTTGTGGCTGCTGCTGAAAAAACCAAGCAGGGTGTGGCAGAAGCGGCGGGGAAGACAAAAGAGGGTGTTCTCTATGTAGGTAGGTGAACCCCAAGTGTCACTGCATATTTGTTCATGACTGGTTGAGATGGTTGGTACTGCAAATGCTGATATTTCTTGATCTGTTCGTGTTTCCGTCAGCACTTGTCAGGAGGAGAGAGCGAGTCCTAGGTGTGTGTAGGCAGATGAATGTGAATGTGTACCTTTTAGCTGATGGTAAAAAAAACGGGAACACTTTCAGGTTCTTCCAGATTATTTTGCTGTATCGCTTCTCGGCCTTTTGGCTAAGATCAAGTGCAGATTATTTTGCTGTAATATTTAGGACTTGGTGTTTCTGTTTTTTTAATGAATGTTTCTGTGCATGCGTGACTATATTTTGGAAGACAGTTTTTAAAACTCAAAAACATCAAGAATATTCTTAAGCTCAAAATCGTTCGTGGGATTTTGATTTCCTTGATCAGGAGTAATGTTTGCTAATCGGGTTGTATTCTGATTTTAAATTAAGACTTCGTTATGCTCCTCCGGTGTGTAAGGGGAGAGCTACCTGCCGTCTCCCTGCAATGAAAGGATGGGTTAGCCTTTGGTGGAGTTATTCCTTACCTTCCCTGAGTCGCTGTGAACCCTGGGGGCCTAGTGCTCAAGGAAGTGCTTGAGGTTGCTGCTAGTACATCAGAAACGTCTCCATGGTTCACTCGCAGAGCGCCACGCGTATATAAATAATGACGTGGATGCTGATCACCTTTATCCCTCTAAATGGGCCCCCTGACACATACACCAGATTGTGCTATTTTACAGTCCACTTCACGTTCTTTGGGGGAAGGAATAAACACGCACAACCCGCTCTGCCTCCCTTTCTTTGCTGCCCTGTGCTCTTCCGTGTTCCTCTGAGGCACGCACGGCAGAGTCACAGGATGAGAGGTGGGAGGCGGCGGTGGGTGGCAGGGTGGCAGGCAAGCCGGGCCCCACGCAGAGGCGGGAGTGCAGGAGCTGGGCTGCCTCTCCAGCGAGGATCGGCAGGAGACGACTAATCTGCAGTGGTTTTACCGTGTTTCTCCTCAAAGGCCATAGCAGATAACTTGTTTCTCACTCTTCGTAAGATTCTTTTTTATTTGTGTTGACTGAATCATTCCACCAATCTTCCTTTATGCCTTCTTTCCTCTCCTCAAAAAATACTTTCAAAAACATCTAAAAGAAGTGTTAGGAAAAAATTGGTGACTTCATTCTGGGGGGTGTTTTTTTTTTGGCAAATTCTGAATTATGTATTTGTAGTTGAAATATGAAATGCAGAATCTGTGACAGCTTCTTACTGTTTTCTCAGTTTTTCAAATTCTGAAATTGCAAGTTTCCAACTATTCTTTGATTTCATTTACTTAAAAACTTTGTATTTTTAAGGATGTGTGTGTGTGTGAGAGAGAGACAGAGACAGAGACAGAGACAGAGACAGAGACAGAGACAGAGACAGACAGACAGACATGTGCTGGGCCTGGAACCCAGGGCCTTCACACTGAACTATACCCTTAACCCTTTTTATTTTGTTTTAAAACAGGATTTCACTAAGTTGCCCTGGCTGGGTTCAAACTTGTGATCCTCCTGGCTCAGCCTCCCAGAATGCTGAGAAGGATACTTTTAATTTGCTAATGTTTACTCCATTAGTTTGTAACAAACCCAGAAAGTATTGAGTATTAATTTAATACATTGCACTAGATAATGAACACATTTCATCATCTGGAATACTTGTTTACATTCTTGATAAGAGTTGGGGGAAAGAAAGATTTTATTTTTTAGGGATTAATTATTTTTTAATAATAGGTGATTATATAATCTTGTGATTTGCTTATATGTCAATTAAAATAGTTTTCAATATAAGCATGATATTTACCACAGTATACTTTATAAATTATTTCTTGGTTATGTGCTGAAGTTTAATTAAAAGGTGAACATATAACAGAGTTTATGATGAAAAAAGTCCATGTGAAAACACAATAGCATATTCCAGAGGTTGGCAAACATTTTAGTAAAGAATCAGATAGCAAATGTATTGGTCTCAGCTATTCATACCTGCTGTTGCAGTGTGAAAGCGATCACAGCTAGTAACTAAGGTGATAGTTTCAATAAAACTTTATTTACTAAACAGACAGTGTGATGGGATTAACCAGTAGTCCATGGTTGAATGCTGGTAAAGTGGAGAAAACATAGACTTGATGTCACATAAACCTGAGCTTTAGTTCACCTTGCTACACGTCGTACCTTTAATGTCTTGGAGAGGTTACTTAATATTTCTGAGTATCATGTCCCTCACTGGTAAGATAAAATAGCACTTAGAAAAATATAACTACTTTGCAGAGTTTTTGTGAGAATGTTACATAAAACAAGATATAAGATTAACTAAGCAAACCATTGTGTATAAGAATCATGGTGATTGTTATCTGATAAACTTCCAGCAGAACAATTATGTTGTTAATATAATTTGTTATGTTTTCACCCTTCATTATAAAAATGATTGATAATAACCAGTTTGAAAGACTAAAAGTGATTAAAAACTTTTATAATTACACTTATGGGTGAAGACATTGGTGAGAAGTCTCATAACTAATCCCATTCATTTATTTATTTATTTATTTATTTTCTTTTTTCTTTTTTTTCCTTTTTTCCTTTTATTTTAAAAAATAAAAGCACAACAACATATTAACAAACAGACACAAAGTAGCATAAGAAATAGTACAATCAAAATTGATTTACAGACAAGGTGACATGGACTCAACAATGGTTGTTGCTTTACCTATTGATATCTTCGTAGTGTATGTACATAAACACAGATACAGACATGCAAAATTGGTCACACAATTAAGCACCTCAACAACAGAAAAAACACAAAAAAACAAAAACCAAAGACAAAAAAAAAACCCAGAAATAGTTGCTGCTTTGCATATTGATATCTTCGAAGTGTGTGTTCAGGATAACACATGCAGACATACAAGATTGATCAAATAACCCGTCATCAATTATTTCTTAGCATTAAGTGATATAATACAATGGTAGAACCATGTTAGCCCTCCTGCAATATGTGTATACATATGTACATACATACATTTTTGCCTCTTTCTTTTCTCCTTTCCCTCGTCCCATCTGTTCTTTGTTTTTGAACAGATTTCCTTCATGTCTTTTAGTTTATATTCCCACCCTCAGGTTCTTACACCAGTGATACAATACATTGCCTGCTCATGTACTGCTGATTTATTTCACTTATGAGTATGGACTCCAGTTTTGACCACTTGCCTACAAAGTCCCGAAAACTGTCTTTCTTTATAGCTGAATAATATTCCATTATATAAAAATGCCACAATTTTTTAATCCAGTCTTTTGTGGATGGACACTTGGGTTGCTTCCACATTTTAGCTATTACAAATTGTGCTGCTATAAACATGGGTGCACATGTATCAGAGTGATATGATGTTTTCAGATCTTCTCGGAAAATACCCAGGAGGGGAATAGCTTGTTTGAATGGAACCTCTAGACCTAGTTTGCTGAGAAATCTCCAAACTGCTCTCTACAGTGGTTGCACCAGTCTGCATTCCCACCAGCAGTGTAATAGAGTCCCTATTTCTCCACAGCCTCGCCAGCATTTATTGGATGACTTTTTTCATACTGGCCACTCTTACTGGGGTGAGATGAAATCTCGATGTTGTTTTTATTTGCATTTCTCAAATGACTAAGGATGTGGAACATTTTCTCATATATTTATTTGCCATTTGTATTTCTTTATCTGAGAAGTGTGTATTCATCTCAGATGCCCATTTCTGGATTGGGTCTTTGAATTTGGACAGGTACATGTTTTTTAATTCTTTGTATGTT
>PVLD010020769.1:0-33081 GCA_004027595.1 Dinomys branickii | reverse complement strand
TTCCTGGTTCCCCTGTATCTTCACATTCAAAACTTGTTCTGGATGGGGTTGAGTTTTGAGACTGCGTTTTGTTCCTCTGTTTTCCCATTTTTGGGTATCAGATTCAAACTGTGGAGCTATAAATTCCACAGACAGTTCAGCAGGCAAAGGTCTGCTGCAGAGGCTGCTCCAATGGTTACTTCTCTTTGGGAGAATGTCCTTTAAGCTGTCTGCTGAGATTTCCGTTTCTACTCCCTACCCCAAGACCTGGCCAGGGCAAATAAACAGCTCGCCACCCCAGGATTCTTGCAGATAGGCCACTCAGGTGTTCCTCCCTGGGTGCAGCTCCTTCCCCCCTCACAAAACCCGTTGGGGCGCCTAAGTAGGTCTTCCCACCCGGGAGATCTCTCAGTCCTTAAAGCTGCTTTGATGTCTCTGGCTGGGCTGAGCTTCTTCCCGATTCAGGAAAAACCAGTTAGAGCGCGCACTTAACTCACCCTGTGATCGTGCAGACAGGAGTGCCGTCCAGATGTTTTTCCCTGGATGGAGATTTTCCCCGACTCAGAGATCCCACCGGCCGGTCGCTGTTGCTCCAGTTTGCGCAGCACTGGCTGCGGGGGTGGGGTTCTGAGCGGGATCCCGGAGTGCTGCCCGGTTTGGCACAGTTTGTCCCAGTAGCGCGTTCTCCGTCGGGTTCAGGAGCTGAAGCCGTTCTTCCCTTCGCACTCGCTCTCTTGGCTGGTCGTCGTCTTCCCAGAAGTCCTCATTTCTGTCTTCATATTGCTATATTTCATTGTTTGGGTGGTAATCCTCTGGGAGGTTCTCTCTCTGCTGCCTACCCGGTTGCCATCTTCCCGGAAGTCCCACAGTGGAGTTTTGAGTGCTGCTAGGAGGTTACTTTTACTGGTGGGCACATCCTGTATATGGCAGGTTTGAACACAGAGGCCTTTATGAAGGGTGTTGATTTGGGTACCAGTCCTTTGAGAAACAGAAGCCCTGTAAAACTAGGTGTTGTCTAATTTTACCTCACTCATGACTCAGAGAAGTAGATTTTCCCCAGCTGTCTCTGAGGCAGCAAGAGCCACCTCCTTCCCTTGTATCTACCCTTACCTTTGGAGGGACGGTTGAGTCAGTCTTTGATTGTTGGCTACTGAGTGATGCTCTTTATTTGGAAAAGTGGTGGTGGTGTTAACCCTTTGGAGAATACAGCTGATCCGAGAGATGCAAACAAACTTTTGTAACTGTATATTGTTAAGCGTAACACCTGTCCTGGGACCTCCACAGGGCTAAAGACCTGAGGACTTCACAAGCCATGGCAGTGGCTGCCGTTACTGGCCCTTCATCTCTCCTTTACTCTCTTAGACTTTCACACTGCCTTGGCAATTACAGTTGGTACCAGCTCTGTGTCAGTGCTCTGTGTGGAGTATTGCAGTATTAGCTTCCTATCCCCCAGCTTTGGGAATGGGACAGCTCTAAAGCATGGTCTGCAGGTTGCACAATTCTGCAAGTCCGAGCTGGAGTTACTCTGCTTTGGGTGGTCTTCAGTGTCACTCTTGCTTGGCTTCCTTCCCTTGTCTCACTTCCCTGCTCTCATTGCTAGTCTTCCTTACGAGCACCGCCTAACAAATCTTTTGGGCAGGAAGTCTCATCTCAGGATCTGACTCTGGGACTCACATTAACCCATAATTCATAGTGGCTTGGTGGAGCATGTGTTACAGCAACTCAAGGGCTTTGGCCCTTGTAGGGTCCCATGCAAGCCTAGAGCAGTGTCCTACCCATCGCCCACCTTCCTGGCTTCACTGTCTTGTGTATGCCTAGCTCTGATTCCCTTTGCTTTCTGCTCCCTTTTCTCAGGTGGCCTGTAAGCCTAGTGAGCCTTCCCTGGCCTTGCTGGTAATCCTCAGAATTCCCACATTTTTTGGCTGCTGTTCTCCACTTACCAGCATATCTGACTGCCTGTACCTGGGGTCATGGGGTGGGCTGTTGCCTTGCCTTCCCTTGGTAGTTTATGTGATGTTCTTTCCCCCACTTAGGCTACATGGAGAGCAGAGGCCATTATCAAACATTTTTTTGAGAGGCTCTAGTATGTTTAGTGATAAAACTGAAATATATAGAATTAACTAAGAATATAGGATGATTCTTGTGTCAGGAGTGCAGATGCTGGGAGTCACAGGCCCTTTATGGAAGTGTTGGTCTTGTGCGTTATAATAGAGAAAGAGCTTCCTTTAGAGCCATAGGGCATGATTGGTCCTTGAAAAAGGAATAGGATTGGGAGGAAGAATGAGGTTTGAATACAGGAGGTGGGAAGGAGGATGCTGTCAGAAGGATTTGACAGGGAGAGTCAATTTAAGCATAGGAGCAGGAGTGATCTAAGTGTATTTGGAGATAGTAATCATAGCACTATTTTTAAAACTCTTTATTTAGATGTAATTTCAGACTTACAGAAATGTTGTAAAAAAAAAAAAAGCCCAGTTCCTGTGCATATTTTCCTCAGATTCCCCTAATGTTAACACTTCATATGACCGAAGTGCAGTTGTCAAAACTAGGAAGTCAATGTTAGTATATATACTATTAACTAGCCTACAGACTTTACTGGACTGTCATGTGCTTTTTCCATTAATATCTCTTTTCTAGGCCATTTAGGATCATAGCACTCTAGCTTTCTGTTCTCTTTCTATTGGTGAAAATTTCTTTTTTCCTTGTCTTTCATGATCGTGGCCCTTTAAGGTTATTGGTCACTTATTTTGTAGAAGGACTCTCAACTTATGTTTGTCTGATGTTTGCTCATGCTTAGATGGAAGTTGTGAAGATCTAGGGCATGGTAGTTGCATGCTTATAATTCCAGTTACTCTGCGGACTAAGGCAGGAGGATTCCAAGTTCAAGGCCAGCCTAGGCTGTTTAGGCTATCTCAAAATAAAAAGTTGAGGATTTGACTCAGTGAAAAGCTCTGGGTTTAACCATCATTTTGGGAGGTGTGTATGGGGGGCATATTGCAAATGATGTGCTTAGGCATCATGTTGGGGAATATTCTTTTTGTCTTTCTGAGACAGTCCACTCTGCAGTTCAGGCTGGTCTTGAGCTCACTTTGTAGCCCAGGCTGGCCTCAAACTCGTAAAAGTCCTCCTGCTTCACCTCCCGAGTGCTGGGATTACAGGTGTGTGCCACCATGTCTGGCTAGGAAATATGATGTTGATGTGTCTTGTTATGATAGGACCACTTCAGTTTCTTGGTTAAGATGATGATCTGTCAGTTTCCTTTTATTGAAGAATGGAGTTTATTATATAAGCTAGTATCTGGATGTGAGGTGTACTTGTTATACTTACTATAGTTAGAGATTAGAACTAAGTAACTATAGCATTTGATTATGAGGGGTGAGAGAAGGAGACAGCCTGGGGCAAGGATAGTTCCTGATTTTAATGTACTGAATTGGGGACAATGGTTTGTATAAATGGAAATAATTTAGAGCTATAAGAATGAGCTTAAAGGGGTAATATTGGGATCTGGAGCTCCTGCACATAAAAGATGCTCAGAATTTGCTTTTCTTTGAGGACGTGCAGTTATTGTCTAGCATCATATTAATAAGGGTAAGAGCATGGCCTTGGTATGCGTAATCCTGGCCTTTGTGGTTAAGAGGGGAACTGTCCAGGATATTGTGGTTAAAGGCTCTCTGCTGTGCCACTTTGGAGCAGACACTTATTGTGTCTTGATTTCATTATCCCAAAATTTGGGGATGCTACCTGTGTCACGGGAAGGTTATTGGAGGGTGATGTGATCTGTTCTACATCGTGTGTCTGGTGAACTGTGTGTTTGGCACCTGTTCAGAGCTTACTTCCTCTGTCAGTCGCAGTACTGAGTGGCAGTCAGTGTTCTGGGGCCTGAGGTTTTTTCTCTCAGTGCTGCTCTGGAAGGGTGCATGGACACTGATTACTGGGGGACTTGATGAGTGAGGTAGCGAAGGCTTGGTACATAGTCATAAGTACCAGAGCTGTAGGCAACCAAGGCCTGTGAGGAAAGGTTCCTGCCTCCCGCCCACCCACCCCTGGGGAAAGAGCAAAAGCAGGTTGAAAGGAGTTTTAAACTTAAACTGTGCATTCTGGTCTTTTATTATAGCTTTAAAGGAAAATTAAAAAGCATTTTTCATAATATTCCTTTTACCCCTTCTGAATAGGAGTGATTAGTGAAACAATTCATACAATGGAGGAAGGATAAAGTCTTTTTGTCCCGATCTCAGAAACAGCCATTATGAGCTATTATGTGTGTTCTCTGGACCTGTGAGGTCCAGTAGAGTAACCACATAGCACTTTTGAGCACTCAAAATGAGGCTGGTGCCAACTGGGAAGAAAGTGTAAAATGTACACCAGATTTCTAAGACTTAGAAAAATGAATGTCAAGTATCTCATTCATACTTTTGAAATATCGGTTATATGTTGAATAATGTTTTATTGGGCTTTCCAAGGTGGTTATTAGAAAATGTAATGCTCCATGTGTGGCTCACATCTGCAGGTTTTTTCTTTATGTAGTGCTGGGACTAAACTCATGCTAGGCCAGCACTGTGCCTGTGGGCCACACCTTCAGCCCTGCCTTCCTTTTCTACTGGGCACAGCTGCTTTAGATTATGTACAATATGTATTTGAAAAACATATGGTGTCAGTCAGGCATGGTAGCACATGACTATAACCTTAGCACTGTGGGAGGCTGAGGAGAAGGGTCAATAGTTTGAGCCCACCCTGAGCAACTTGGCAACTTAGACTCTGTCTGGAAAATAAGAATGGCTAAGGATGTAGGTCAGTGCGAAAGCCCTGGGTTCAGTCCCCACCATGGGCTGCTGGCGGTGGTGGGTCATGCCATCCATTTTATTCAAAATCTTTATCTGTGACTGTTTTTCCCCTCTGAAGCCTATAAAGGTAATTTTACTGTTTTTAATGGCCACATAATATGGCCACATATGCGGGTGCCATAATGCTTTTTAACTGTTCTCATTTTGATGAACCATCTGAATTGGTTCCAATTTTTTGATATAATGGAAAATGGTACAGAACACTCTTGTAATCTCACTTCATTGTTTCTTTGGGATAAATTCCTAAAGGTGGAATTGTGGCATGCACACTTACAGTGGTCAGTACCACCAGGAACCTTCAGAAAGAACCTGTCCATCTGTTTTTCCATCTTTTCCAGTTCTGGTCATTGTTCCTCTTTTTAAGCCTAATCTGTACTAAAAATTTCCTAATTATTTTAAAGTTCAGTTTTATTGGGAGTCTTTTCATATGCTGGATATCATGTATATTTTCCTTGTGTTTCCTGTTTATATTAGCTGGCATTACTTGTAGCTTTTTTTTTTTTCCTCTTTAATTTTATATTTGTAGAGATGAGAAAGTGTAGAAAGAATATTTGGGTTAAATTTTTTTTTTTTTATAATGCTAGGAATTGAACCCAGCTTATGGGTGCTAGGCAAACACTACCACAGAACTGTATCTCCAGCCCTTTTTAAATTTTTATACTATGACAGGTTCTCTGTAAGTCACCAGATTTCCTAGATTGACTATGAACGTGCAATCTTCCTGCCTCAGCCTCCAGAGTAGCTGGGGTTATCACGTGCACTGTGGCACCCAACAATATTTTAAATAAGGTACTTAGGGACATGCATTTTCCAATTTGCTTTATCTGCATTCATGTGTCTTTTTTCCCCCTGTATTCACATATCTTTGACTTCTAAAGTCAAAAGTCCCCGGTTATGAAAACTGATATTGAGAGATTTTGTTCCAGGTCATTTCTGTGTACCATTTATTAGCCCATTAAATGCCACAGTGATTGAGCTGGGCACTTCTGCCATCTCCATTTACAAGTGAGGGACCTCTGACTTACACTGTGTATTGAAAGCCATCTGGTTTCTGCCCACTGCTCTGTTGCCTTGTGAAGGTCTTTGTCCCCTTAATGGTGCGTCTGGAGCATTATCTGTGCATAGAAGAGCCCCTGGCATCTAGTGCTTTAATCTAGTGCTGTTCCCTCACCTCCCCAGCACCAGAAGAAACCCCTGCTAGATCAGAGGAGGAGAGAAAAGATGTGTAGAAAGGACAGAGGGTCTAGTCCTGCAGCTTGTTCTGAGAATTTGCTGCTTTGCTCTCTTTTGTCACCACCACGCCTAGCCCTGTGGACATCCAGGTGCTTAAAACTGTATCCCAAACGGAGACGCAACTCCTGCTGTTGGTCTCTGTAGGGCCAGGTAGTTCCAAAAAGGTTCACATTTTTCAAAAGGCTACATTTAAATGGTGTATGTGAAATGAAAGGAGCAAAAAGTTATTCCTAAGTGTCACCAGTACAGGGCCTTAGTCCACTTTCTCTGCCTCCATTTCCTCCTTAAAACCCAACTGTGAAAAGCATCTTCCTTCCTATCATGCTTGATGTTGCATGGGCATCTTATCTTAATTTCTCTTTAGGCTACAACCACAGACCTAGGTAGGAGACTCCTGGAAGCCTCCTCTTCACATTTATGAATGTGCTCTAGGTTTTCTGCTTTGGCCATTGCAGACTAGACCTTTCCCTTGGCACCTGAGGAGAGACCTTTACCAGAACCCTTCTATGACCCAAAGCATTCCTTTCAGAGAGCATTAGGAGCTCCTCGGGGTTTATCAAAGTTGTTCAGATCCTCCAATCCGGGGCATTTTAAGTTTGACAAAAAGAGAAAAGTCCTTAAGTCGTCTGGACCTGGACATGGATGCGTACTGTTGATGTCTTTTTAATTTACCTGTGAGCGTGAGCAAAATTACCAGCATGAGTTCCAGTTCAACGGCTCATAATGCTCCTCTTAAAATGTATTCACTGGCTCATAAATTATTGCCTTTCTGCATCCTCTTTGTGACAGTCTTGAACTCTTGGCTTCAAGTGATCCGAGTAGCTGGTGCTACAGATGTGCTGCACTGTGTCATGCTTACTGCTCTCCTTCAAATAATTTTAATAGTGATGTGGACCCTGTAGCTTTTCTTACCTTCGCTGATGTTGGGGAATGAAAAAGAAAGCTATCCGGAAAAGTTGATTTTTCTCCTAGAGTTTTTGCCATTGTGAAACTCAAATGCACTGTGACATGAACTCCTAAGAGGAATAACATCCGGAGGCCTTGTATGTGAATTTAAAAGACTTATAGCCAGGTGTGTTGGCACATGCCTATAAGCCCAGTCCCTTGGGTGGCTGAGGCAGGAATATGGCAAATTTGAGTCCAACCTGGGCATTTTAGTGAGAATCTGTTTCAAAATAAAATAAACAGGGCCAGGGATGTAGCTCAGTGCGAAGGCCTTTGGTTCAACCCCTAGTACCACAGAACAAAAACCTTGTTATGTCTTCAGCATTAAGAAATTCAAGTCCCTTGGTTTGGAGATCAGCCTTCATACTGTAGTTTGAAAATGGTATCACGAGGAAAGTGAGAGGGGAAATTATTTGTGCTGTATTTAACAATCTTACATTGTGTGCTCTGGCCATCTGCTTCAGGGTAATTCAATAACTTTTTCCTACCTGCCCACCCTGGACCCCAGGATAACCCCATAAACCATATGCTGTATTCATAGAACATAGCACCTTGTTTCCTATGGTGCCCAACTTAGGTGTCATTGTTCATGGTGCTTGGAAAACAATATGTGCAAAATATGGTCTCTGTAATTTTCTGAAACAATGAACAGTATTGTTGAAGGATATGCACATGATACAGCTATAAGGAAAAACTAAAAATGAGGAGAAAGAAAACTAGAATGATTTGAGGTGAGGGCAGCAGGGGGACAGGATTGAGGACAGTACTGTTAAGCCCACTAATCTGGATAGTGAGCTCATAGGTATTTATTACTGTGCACCATCAATCACTCAGATATCAAAAAAGGTGGTTCTGCTGCAAACAGGATGAGTCACTGAGCCAAATTAAAAGTTACAAATCTAAGTAGAAAGCTTTAAGATAACAGGTAATTTTGGATTCTCCATTTCTCTTTTTCTTTTATGCATGTGATTGCTGGCTGCACATATACTTGCAAAATTGCTGTCACTGAAAACAAAGTCTGGATCTTATGCTCACAATCCTCACCATTCCCGAGATTTGGCGTACCACAGCACCCAACATGTGTTAGAATTGGCTTAAATTTGACCTGGACTGCTTTCCTCTCCTCCCGTTTCCAAGCCGTGGATCTTCTTCACCAGCAACTGCCTTTAGTGTGGTATTATCTTCTCTTGTGATTGTTGGTAAGGCTGTTGGCTTAGGTAACCAATGGAAAGCCCATTTCCTTTGGGGCTTGCCTAGGTCTATGGGATGAGGAGCCCCTGTTGGGAGATAATTGTTGTATTTACTTTTTTTGGTTACACTTGCTCAAAGGCTTAGCAAAAGATGCGAATGGGAACAGCAGCAAAGCAACATGGTGGATATGAAAGCTGATGAGACTGGCTTGTTTTTGAGTATCTTAACGTTATGTGTAATTTTGGCCATGTATGTATTTCTGCCCTTAGCTTTCCTATGTTAAAAGGCAGCCCCCTTTTATTCGTCCAGATAGCTCACAGGACCTTATTAACAATCTCAAGACCCCTGGATATTTGTAAAAATCAAAGAGGAAGGTGAATGTGATTCTCAGTCTCTCATCTGAGACTGAGTAGAGCAGATGGTTTTCAGAAGTGATAGCAGTGAATCAGGGAAGAAAAACTAGGTTTGTCTTACCTCCATTGGGTTTGTCTTACCTCCTTTAGGAAAGAAGAGAATATTCATCATAGATTCATCAGATCTGAAGATTCTGATCATCTTTATGTTCCTCACTCAGGCAACAAATACAAAGTACCTTGTAACTGCCTGGGTGAACGCTGAGACCAGTATGTGATGTAGGGAGGAAGGACTCATCCGCACACAGTAGTCTTTTGACTATGAGTTTTGCAATGATTCAGCTGTTGTGTGAATAAACATTAAAGACATTAGTACTTTGAAAAGAGATAAATTATTTTACCTCACTTATCAGATTTCATCACATTCTTAGTCTGTGTTTACTCCCTAGGGAGGGCTAATGTTTATTTGTAAAGTAAGGAAAATAAATGTCTCCTCAGCCAGAAACTAATGTTTCTTTGCTCTCAAGGTGCTTACTCTTTTTAACTTTTTTTTTTTTTTTTTTTTTGTCTTTTTGAGACAAGGTCTCACTACACAGTTTAGGAGGCCTTGAACTCACTTTGTAGGCCAGGCTGGCTGTGGTAGTGATCCTCCTGCCTCAGCTCGTGGATTACAGGCATTCACCGCTGCCTCCAGCTGCTTACTGTTTTAATTGTCATTTGACCATGTGTATGACCATGCAACAAACTTCACACACCACGCTGGTGGCAGCGCTTTTAAAATGTGGATTATTATGACCAACATGCCACACCCTACACATCTGAATGCATTTTGTTTCTTTCAAGATTGCTGCTTTGGGGAGAGGCATGAGGATGCTATAGCTCACCAATACCTCAACTGAAACTGACTCCAAATATGATGGTCCATTCTTTTGATCTCTATGGTGTCGGTATCATTTATGCTTAGGTACCTTTCTCTCATAGAGGCTTTCTCTTTCCAAAATAGTCAAGTTTGAGGGGGGGGGCAGGCTGGTTGGATGAGGTAGAGATTTATTGACTTACTGTATTAAAAGTAATGTGTGCCTTCCAGATATGGATGCTAGTGTTGTGTGGTTGTTTACTGGCTGTTGTCCTCTGGAGTGAATTGAGGTTTCAATGTTCTCAGTGATCAGTAAAAATACAGTAGGGCCTCTGAAGGTGTTGGGAAAATACTCCTTTAGTTGTAGCAGTTCTGGTCTGTTTGGTTAAAAATTTAATACAGAATTTTAAAAAATTGATTTATAGCCCACTTAAATTGTATGTGTCTTAATACAATTAACTTAATACATGGACACATAATTATCTCAGTGTTATGACAAGGATAATACTATTAATATCTATTGATTTAAAAATCAAATTCGAAAACATATGCTGCCTGCTTTTCTAAAATGCTCTTTTGAAAATAGAAGGATGAATGCTCTTTGTGTTTTCTTCCTGCTGTGTCAGAGAGGATACTAAGTACTAAATATTAAGTGAAGGTAAGAGAAGAAAGAAGGGCACGGAACTCATGGTTACCGAAAGGCAGAAACTACCTCCTTACATGTTCATTGTAAGGATGAATGGATAACACGAGGTGGTATATCCATGCACTGGAATATGTTCAGCCTTAAATGAAACTGACACGGTGTGACATGCACAAACCTTGAGGGTATTTTACTAAGTGAAATAAGCCAGTTACAAAGAGATACATATTTGCAATTCCACACAATATAGAAGGTATCTATAAGAGTCAAGTTAATGAAGACAAAGTACAAAATGGTTGCTCAGAGGATATTATGGGTGTTTTTTTGTTCTGAGGTTCAGGATTTGTTGTGCTAGATAAAAATGAAGTTTTGGGTGTAGATATGGGTTGCGCAACAGTGTGAATGCCACTGGACTGTACGTTTAAAAATGGTTATGATGCTAAGTTTTGTATATTTTACCACAATTTAAAAATATCCTGAACTCTGATGTTGAAGAGGGAGGGTAGAAAAAACACAATAGAGGTTAGTGTCACAATCTTGAAGTGTGTCTAGATCACAGTTTGGTTCCGAGTACCGTACTAGTTCCCTAGCTTTCCAAAGGTATAGCCTTAGGCTTTACCTCTTGACTTCAGTTAGCTATGAGACAAAAGTAAAAATCTTAATGCAACCCCCAGAAGCTTGATGAGATAACATGACAGATAAACTGTCTGAGTTGCTGATAAGCCTTGTCTATAGAAGGTCTTGTCCTTGGTGAAGCCGCAAGGCAGTGTGAGATGAGAGCCTGAAGCTGAGGAAAGAGTTCTAGATACTGATTCTGTCAGCCGGGCAGCCTTGATTTGGGGTCTGCTAACCTAGCAAAGTACTGGCTTGATGGAGACACTGGTGTTAGGACATGCTTTTCCTCTTTCAGTTGTGGAGAAATAACAAAAGAGGTTCTCAGGTTCTGGTTTTAAGACCCACTTGTCATTTTAGATCTTCTTCCATGCATCTCCAGACCTAACTCTTCTGCAGCTCCTGGTTATGGGCTTCCCCAGTCTGTACAAAGCAGAGCATCTCATGTGGATCCCATGCATAGGACACCTATATCTATGCTGGTACTTGATGTACTTGACTGTTCTGGGTGCAAGCACACTTCAAGATATAGGTTCTAGTCTAAGGGTGCTGTAGACATTAAGGGAGATGGAGCTTTCTCAGCACCCAGGCTTAGCTAGCCTGAACAACCTGACCTAACAGGTTACCAAAGTATCAGGGGGCTGGAAAGATGCTCAGGACTGCTGTGGCTTTGACCAGATTATCCTGTCGGCTGCAGGGCTGTATTTCCTTTCATGCCAGTGGCATCAGGAAGACTCAATTCCTCTTGGCCTCAGCGTTTTTCCTGTCTCTTCACCTCAGCCATGGATTAAATACCCTTTCTGAATGTCCAGTTCCAGAGTACATTGGCTCCATGATCAACATAGTCCTTGTCATGGATGATCGAAGCTCTAAAGCTTTTGTAGAAAGCAGCCTTTCGATTGACTGAGCTTGGGCAGGTGCTACCCCTGGTCCAGGTAGCTTGGCCCCTTTGGCCCAAGGAACTTGGCAAGATGGTGGAGTCACTGGGAACCATGTATTTCCATGAAGAGGTGGATGCTACACGCACCGGAACCACAGTTTTCCTATTTTAGATGCATCGGAATCATCCAGAGAGATAGTGAAAATATAGTTATTGTATTTCATTCCATAGTATGGGATTTGGGGCTTGATTTCATTTCTTTTGAAGTCATGGTTAACTGTGGAACTTGTATCCTTCTGCCTTAGTTTTAAGTCTGGTTTCTATCTCAGTTTCTGCTCTAGAGTCTTGTGGTAGTTTGCATGTCTGGAAGGGCTGAAGTCTATTATTGCTCCCTCAAACTATGTTGGAAAACAGGCCTTAACATTGGCCAGCACACCGAGTCTGATCTTTTTTTCTTCTTGGATTTTGTCCCTCTCTTCTAAAAGTGTTCTGGAACTTCAACTTTTCCTCCAATTGCATCCTCCCCTTCCTCCCTCCTCCCTTGCCTCACATTCCTTAACCTTCTCTAATCCATTCTTAATAAAGGCTCTGGGGATCATTCACTGTACAGTATTAATATCCCTGAAATCTGGCAGCGTGTAACCACATCCCACTCAGCGGGTTGCTGGGGTTACACAACACTCAGTAATGTGTGGCGCTCTCATGGGGACAGGTGTTGAGGGCATCAGTCTGAACGGTACTCGGATTGCAATGTGAACCATCTCAGAAATCAGAAACTGCCTAAGTGTTGGACAAAGAATCATGATGTGCCTGGGTGGTAAATGACACCCAAAGCCCTGGAACAGTAGCTTGTATCTAAAGCTATGTAACTAAGTACAGTACCAATCAAACCTTTGAGGCTATTATTTCCCCCTTTATGTCATGCAATAAACTTCTGTCTTGACACTAGAATTTAAAATCTCACCTTCAGTGTTTTGTGCCTTGCCAGTAGTCATACTTCTCTGATGAGCTATGTTAATTATGCAGCTGAAGTTCTTCCTGTTAACTTGCTGTGTACTTACCCAAAGAAATTGTAGTTTTTATTTTTAGCATACTCACTCACTGTAGGAAACAGTGGTTAGTATCTGAGCTAGTTCATGGTACAGAGCCAGAGAAGTTTGGTAGTTTTCAGAATAAGCTTTGTGATCTAACAGAGCAATGCAAATGGTATCAATTGTACTTTGTACAGTTCAGGCTGTAAACTTGGTGATGTCCTGAGGCAAGTCTGAAGCTCTGTTTTGCAGAGATGTCTGCTTTCAGCTAATATGTGTCAGAACTACTACCTCCCCACATCTGAAATATTTTCTGCCCTTGGCCTTGATGGATTGGGCAGTGTTGTATCACACACACACACACACACACACACACACACACACACACACACACACGAGAACCTGCTGGATACCAAGCACAACACTGGGTAGAAAAGAGGATAATGTCGTATTTAGTGAGGCAATGGCATATTAAGGCTTGTCCAGGAGTAATGTATGAAAGAGGTATCTTACCAGTATTGATGCTCTTTGGGAATGTTAAGGATGGGACTGTCTTATTTTAAAAAATGAGTTCCCCAATAGTGGGGAGTTCCTGAGGTTCCTTGGCTGTCACAGCAGCTCTCAGGTACTACGCTGGGAGGCCCACCTTTCCTCTCCTTTACGGCCTAGTGTACCTGCCTTGCCCATCTGTCCATTAGCACGCCCTCCTCTCTCTCACCTTGAATGTATGAGAGGATGGGGCTCTATGCCTTGAATCACAGGTTAGTGGCTGCTGGTGCAGAGCACATTAACAGGGATCTTTTTAGCCTTCATAGGTGTTAAAAAGAGCCCACTAGAGTGGGATTCCCACTTTAGCCTGAAAAATTGCTCTTGCTCCTCTAGCCTTAGAGGTTCAAGGCTACCTCTAAGAGAGTTGGACTTTGGCAAAACAGCTTGATTGGGTGGAGTGAGCCAGGACTTGAAGCTTTTTGTAGCCCTTGGAGACCAAGAGAATATTATATAACATCCAAGAATAATTGTCACAGCTTACTATGCCTTGTATGGAAGAAAGCAAAGATGGACATATACTCCAAATCCAAATGTAAAAGAAGTTTGTAAGCTGTTGTTATAAGAGTTTGTACCCCTTTTTAAAAAATGAGTTCCTTTAGAACATATAACACAGTCATATTCAAAGTATAGAAGAGTCTATTTGTATGGGCCTCTACAGGGCTGCCTCTGGTATGCCTTTCATCTTACTGTGCGGTCCTTGACTGGATTGACTGGAGCTTACTGATAACAAAGTTGACTTAAGGCCAGCATTTCTTTTGGAAGATGGGCTTGTTTCTATAAAATATTTATTTTGATTTATATAATTAGTTTGATTGTTTTGACATTGTGGATTTTTTTTTTTTGCACGTGTCTGTGTGTGATGGCATTAGGGATTGAACTCAGAGCTAGTTCATATTAGGTAAGTAGCTGTACTACTGAATTATATCCCCAGGCCTTTTTATTTCATATTGAGATATAGGGTCTTGCTAAGTTGCCCAGGCTGACCTCAAATTCATGGTTGTCCTACCTCAATCTCCTGAGTGCTGGCATTATAAGTACATGTCACCATGCCTGGCTTTTATATTGTTTTGAGCAGAGGTGTCATATGAAGTCTTTCAAAGTTCAATGTTCATTATTTTCCTCATAAAATGGTACTTCGCATCTTAGATGCCTGAGTGCCAGCTATGATCTGTGTGATTCTGGTGCTAATGTGACTAAAGACAAATTTAAGCCTAATCAGAGGGGCGGGGGCTGTAGCTTAGTGGTAGAACTCTTGCGTAGAGTTTGATCTCCAGCACTGAAATTAATGAATGAGTGAGTGAATGAATGTTGTAATCAGAACACAAATGGGAAAACTGTGTCAACATTTTTTTCCCCTGGGATGATAAATGATGCTCAAGAGTACAAATTTGTCTTACGGGCAAAAAAAGCAGTTGCCTAAATTGTTGCAAACTTTAGAAAAGGATAGTGCTATTGATTTTATATACTATACTAACATTCCTATCATATTAACTTCTTTATGACCTCTATTTTATTATCAAGAGAAAGATTTGCGAAAGTGTAAAATGGAAGTTTTGCAGAGTTCTTGGTTGAGCACTGGTCAGTGGTAGATTTTGGCTGTCAAATATTGACCTGGATCAGAGAGCAGGGGAGGAAGGGAGAATGAACTATGAAGACCCCAAGAAAACAGTT
Organism: Dinomys branickii; assembly: GCA_004027595.1. NCBI lineage: Eukaryota > Metazoa > Chordata > Mammalia > Rodentia > Dinomyidae > Dinomys > Dinomys branickii. The sequence continues at coordinate 18,300 of PVLD010020769.1, read as the reverse complement.
GTCCTTTCAGGAGGCTGAGTAACAGTCGCATTACCGCTTTGGTAAATCTGGCTCACCAGTGTATTTCCATTTCAGGAGAGCAGCTTTGTGTGCAAGGTGAACACAAAAGTCCCCAAGAAACAAATGAACCGAAAACCCAAGAATAACTTTAGTCATATGGACAATCAACCTTCTTAGTGAAGGTAAGGATGACATGGAAGCAGGAAATCTATTTCCTTAGTTCAAAGCCTCTGGAAGTGAAGACATCTCACTGTGATGATGAGAGCAGTTATAGGGATTTTTAAGGGTAATTTTGGTGCTGCATAGCATTTGCTTTGTTATTGACTCAGAATTGAGCCCAGAGAGGGAGAGGAGGAGAAGGGGACATAAAAAGAATTAAGATGTATTATGTGTATGTACCAACTCCCCATGATGAATGTAATCATTATGTACTGCAGATACAATAATAAAAATTTTAAAAAGGAGCAAGCTCACCCCCTCTCAGTGACATGTGGACTCCACTGTACTGTGTTTTGATCTCTGATATGTTTTAAGGAGACCTCAATAAACAGTTCATCTAGAGGTAGATGCCTGGCCTAGCAAGTACCTGGACACCATAGCATATGAAGAACAACTAGGGGATCCAGGACTTAATTGTCCAGGGAAAGATGTGATCTTGAAATACTACACTACTGTCAGGTGAAGCCTGTGTTCTCCTCTGATATCACCCAAAGAGCAAGAGGATGAATAGTAGATATATGCTGTGGAGTAGATTAACTTGGTGCAGGAGCATGTGGTCACTTGGACCACTCCCCTCTAGGTGTGGAATGTGCAGCCTTATGTGGAAATGAGGGCATCATTTCTGTAGGTGTCAGCACTGCCCAGCAAGGATGCCCTGGGGAGTGCCTTTGTGTTGGAACACGACCCCTGTGACCTTGAAACTTCTCCACTTGCAAGGTGGGTAAAAATAACTGCTTATTGGGAAGAATCATAAAATGAAGATAGATATTGTGAAAGAAGTGAGGACAGAGTGAACCATTTTATTCTTGAGATTCTACTTATCCATAAAATAAATAAATTTTATTTATGATTTTTGTTTCTCAGAGAAATAGATCTCCAGATGGAATTTAAGAATGGCAATGGTACTGATTTGGTATAAAACAGTTTAAAATGTGCCTTAGTTCCATGTTGTGGTTATTTAATGCTTAGGTATAAAAGGCAACATGGAAGGATCACCTGTTATCCTTTTTAGAATGAAGCCTTGTGTGCGTTGTGGTTGGATGCAGACAGGAAAGGGATGAGAATGAATGAGAGGAGTTAGAGGGAGGGGGACGGGGTTAGAGAGTGAAAGTTAAGAGGGAGGTGCCCGGTATGGGGGCCACACCTGGTGGACCTGGTGCTTCGTGTATCCTCTTACACAGAAATGATGCTCAGGTCCACTTTGAAAGAACAGCTACAGAAGTGAAGTTTATCAAATTCTGTGAGGCCTGCTAGGATTTGCTTTACCTTTTCTAGATGTCAGTTCCCCATTATGCCCTAGAAGCTAGTGATTTAGTTTTAGTTTGAGCATTCCAACTGAATCCAGGATGTCCTGATATCCTGGCACAACTGTCTGCCTTCTGTCTCTTCCAGATATCACTGTGCTTGTCACTCGATCAGCACCCGGGCATGGGGTGTATTCTTCTAGGAAGAGAGCCTAATGGCTTAGGGCAGATACCTTTCTGAAGTTGCAGCATGTCTGCATTAGGCATGTCAGCAATTTGTCTTAACAATACCTTCTGACATATGTGTATATTGTGTACTTTCCAAATTGTGTTTTTGTTTACTTGTCATTTTTCTGGCTCACAAGAGCTTCTAAAGGGTAGGAGGGATTAAGAAGCTGAAACCTTGCCCTGTTAGGTGGCATGCCCAAGCTTGCTCTGCAAGGTGGACTGGGATGCAGATCTTCAGCCCCTGAATTTGGGGTTCCAGCACATGTCATCTTGTGGTGGTATTGCACTTTATCAGCAACTGTGGGCTGATGGAGGCGGGATGATCTATCTCCTGTATACTTTCTCCATGCATGTGTTTTCTTGGAGACAATGTGGTACTAGTTAAGTTCCCTGTTACTAAAACCATTAGCATGTCCATGAATCATTGATTGAGCCAGGAGAGGAGTCCCTGTTACTAGTTTCATTACTGTGTTTTCGCATTTTTTAGTATTTCCATAACCAGGGGAGCCAAGTCCATAATACATTTCTTTTTATAGATCTATATCCTAATGTATTTATGTGATTAATAGAGATTTGAGTCTTGAAAGTAAAATCACTGATGTTAAGCCCGAAGACCCTACAACCAGGAGGTCCCATGTGAGAGGGCAGAGATACATAGCTCAAGAAAGAGAATTTGCCCTTCTGCCTTTTTTTTTTTTTTGCCTTTTTTTTCTGTTTTGGGCCCTCACTGGTTCAGATAATGCCTGTTCTTTGTTGAGGGTGGATTTTGTTAATCTACTGATTCAAGTGCTAATCTCTTCTGGAAATACCCTCACAGACACACCCAGAAATAGTTTTACCAGCTATCTGGGCCTCTTTTAGTTCATTCATTTAGGTTAACATGTATCATTGAACATTGCTTTGACCCATTATGGAAGATGAAATAGTTCAGTCTGAAAGTGAATGCATTTTTGGAAGTTACCAACTCACTTACAAGATGCTTAGAAGTGAGTTTGTTTGTAGCTATTCCTATTCTCCTCCCAGTTCTCACCATTTCACTGTCAGGATCTGGTGGCTTAAGCTCCTGATCAGGCCAGTAACCTGGATTTCTTTCTCAACACCCACTCTGTCAGCAAAGTCCTATTGCTGTGACTCCCAAACATAATCTGAATCCTCACATTTCTTGTCCCCTCCCTACTCTGTCCTATTGAGCCCCCTTGGTTTCTGGTCTTGATAATAGAAACTGTCTCCTAACTTATCCCCTGCCTCTTCCTTTGTCTCCTGCCAGCCTATTCTCCAGCCCGGTCAGTCTTGTAAAGTGTCACTCAGATTCTGTCATTCTTCTGCTAAAAACCACCTATTTGTAGAATAAAATCCAAGCCCCTACTGGGCCACTAAGGTCCAATGTAAGCTAGCCCCTGCCTACCCTGGCACATGAGCATCCTTGTCTCTTGTAGCTGATGCTTCCATCCATACCAGGCACCTCCTTGTTCCCTAAATGCTGCAGGCCTCTTGTCTTCACCCCAGTCCTTTTACATAGACATTGACTCTCAGGTCTTTGCGCTGGTGGCTTCCTGCCATTTGAGCTTCTAAAGCCCCTCTTTAGGGAGGCTTTATTTGCCATTCATTTAATCTCTCACCACCTTTTTCTCTTAACTTACCTATAGCTGGCACTTGTGTGCTTGTCTTCCTCACCTACATTCTGAGGCCCACGAGAGCATTGAACTTGTTTATTGCTTAGTCTCTAGTTCTTAGAACACGTGTAGCATGTAGAAGGTGCTCAGTAAATATTTTAAAAATAAACGGATGACATTACTGTAGGCTCACTTTATAGAGTAGTGTTGCAATTGGTCAGTTTCTTTAAATGGTTTTACAAATTTTGTAATACTCATGAGATGCACTGTATTTCACACTCTTACTGAGGGTGAGAGTCTTGCCTGGATTCTGAGCCTAGCCAAAACCATACATGGTAAAGCTCACTGAGAGGGGATGTCACTGTATCAGGAATGTACTGAGAATTTCGATTCTCTAGGTCTTGATGTCAGCATACTTTCTCTTTTCTGGGCTATCCTGAAGAACTGAGACATGCTGGTGATACATTGGCACTCATCTCCATTGTACTATGTTGGGGATGTCCTGTCACAGCTTTGCTTTAATGAACAGAGGCTCCCAGCAGTGGCTAGAATGAAGGTCTGATTCTACAGTCTTTGCACAGCTTTGAGCAGCTATTCTGGTCTGACGACCTTAGACAGCCACACATGTTAGTGAAATGCATGCTTGGAGGGCAAGCTCCATTGCTGCAGATTAGTTCTGGATTTGCTGTTACTGTGCTGCTGCTTGCTTTCTGCCTATGATCTTCACTCTAAGATTTGTTGTTAGGGTGAAATACATGGGATGGTGTTCAGTACTCATTGAGTGACAACCATTGCTGGTCGTTGGTTAGTTGTCTAGGATCATGCACATCCCATTTCACCATCTTGAAAAAAGACATCTCCACAAAACCCCTCCTTTGTGCACCCACCCACCAGGACTTCTTGACACATGAGCTACAAATGTCTTCCTCGGTAGGCCAGTGAAGCCTCTTTTATAGTCAGCTGATATTCAATTAGTTGATTATCACTTTGTAATCACTCTTTCCCACCAGCCAAGTCAGTCTGTTCTTTATTTTCTGACTATCTTGTGTTTTCTCTGCACAGGCAGTATCTACATGGAATAGTCTTTCCCTCTCATTTTCTTAGTTTATTCTCTCTCTCTCAAAACCCAGGTGGAATTATAGCTCTTCTCTAGTCTCTTCTTTGTATGGTCTAACTATTGTCAGTCCATTGCATGGGCTTGGGATTTGCTCAGATTCTCTCGTATGCCTCAGTACCTGTCACTGGCCTGCACTTACATTTATCTCTTGGATTATTGCTTCTATTTTACATAATTGCCATATCTCCTTGACTTCTCCATGAGGGCAGGTGCCATGCCAAGTGCCCAGTACTGTGTCTTACAAAATAGGAACTTGGTACTTGCAGATTTAAAGAACAAGCTTGCCTGGTGCTAGTGGGCAAGCATTTTAGGTCCCAGGTCATCTGTGGAGTTTTGAAGGCCTCAAAAATCCCAGCTGAGGGCATACTAGCTGCAAAAAGAGTCTCAGGGAAGTAGATGTGGGCTCACCATGGAGACCAGTGTTTTACAACTGTTCCCTTCTGAAACAGTTACGAATAATAAAGAAAGATGGAGGATGATGCTGAATTTCCTGCACATTATTCTAAGATTGGGTGAAATATGTGCATTTCTTTCTATTTACCCTTGCCTAGTCATTTAAAATATCTCTAAGAAAGCAAGAAATGTTAAAAGTGGATGGTGTTATTAATGATGCACTGTGTGGTTTAGGAAAAAGAACACTGGATTGGGTGTCCTGGTTTAGAGTTCTTGCTTCATTTAACATTTCTTTGCTGTGAGACCTTGGGCAAGTGCCTTCTCTATGTATATGTGTGTGTGTGTGTGTGTGTGTGTGTGTGTGTGTGTGTGTGTGAGAGAGAGAGAGAGAGAGAGAGAGAGAGAGAGAGAGAGAGAGAGAGAGAGAGAGAGAAAGAAAGAAAGAAAAAGAAAGAAAGAAAAATTGGATTTATTTCACAATACTGTCAAAAGTGGGAGTGAATTTAATGTAGTGGTCAGAAGGAACTTCAAAGAGGAAGGCATACTGGTCCAGCTGGAGGTAGTATCATGATAATAAAAATTGGTCATGGTTAGAAAGTGAAATATACAATGATGTCTGAGAAACAGAGTTGAAGTATGAATGGATACTTGTTTACAGAAGTCCCTAGTTAATTTGCAAATAATGTTCCAAAAGTTAGTTGTGGTCCAGCCTGCAGCGTCTTCCTCGTAGTGACAGTGCTGTGTAAGTGGCAAGACCGTAGGAAGCCCCTGTGACTCAGCATGTGCTGATCCAGGTGCTGCTGTGCTGGCAGATCCTGAAGGACCTGCTCTTGTTTCTGGCCAGCCCTCCTTTCCTTACTGCCCATTGCTAGGCGAACATATGTTCACATCTTCTTGCCCTCCTGAGACCAATCAGAGGTTCTCTGTTCAAACTTTTTTCTCTATAGCAATAATGAAAAAAATGGTTATGATTGTCTTGGCTAACAGGAAACTGTGTCATGAACCATCAAGGAGTTTTTCTTCCATACAACATTTCAAGTGGGCAGAGTGGGTTAGTGGGCAAGTCTATAGCTCTGGTCTCACTTTTCTGCTCCTTATTTTTCAAAGGACTTCGTTGTCATGTTATATTCAAGGCAAGAAGGGTAGAAATGTGAAAAGCAAGGGCTGTCTTTTAGGGACTATGGTATTTTGAAGGGTGGGAGCATAGCTTGGTGGTAAAGTGTGTGCTTAGCAGGAACCCAGGTCTTGGGTTCAATCTCCAGCAACCCCCTAACCCCTCAAAACAGTCAAAACAACTTTGTTGTGAAACCATTTCAGTCTTATAGAAAAGTTGCAAGAATAGTCCTAGAAACTTCTATATTCCTTAACTGAATTTCAGGTTTTGCCAGTTTACCTCATAACATCCCTGACCATAAAGAATTCAACTCAGGATTTTACATCACCAGCTTATCCTTTCTGTCTAGTCTCTTTTAGTCTGGAATGTCTGTTCAGTTTGTCTCTGACTTTTGTAGCTCAGATAATGTTAAAGATTATATAGTCCAGTCATGGTTGGGATCTTCACTTGAGTCGTATATTTGGTCAGATGCTCTGGTCATTGCAAGCTATTGGGCGGCACATGACCTCTACTTGTCGTGTTCTGACCACATGGCTGGCCATCACTTTACCTGATACTCAGGAGGAACTTGATTAGGCGTTAGCTCTTTGGTCTCCTCTGCATTCCCTACGTATCCTTTGTCCCCTGCCTCTGACTTCATAGAGAGAAATCACCCAGAAGAGGTGGTTGCTCAGAGGATTGAAATAATAGTCATTTAAACTTAAACTGGAAAACACATTTCGTGCTGGAAGAGGGGCATAGCCATGAGGGGCTTCTGGGGTATTTCTGATCTGACTCCTAGTTATACAGGTGTGTGAATTTTTGAACGTTCATTGAGCTGTGATAGTTCATATACTTTACACATCATCCTTTAAAAAAACTACTAATATCTGAGTGTTTGGGACACTGAGGACCCAAGCAAGATATGAGGAAAGTGGTGGATCAATAGCTGGGGGTCAGAGGTGCTTGTGATAGATTCACACTGTGTTACAGGAGTGGTGGCATCCAGTCCAGTGTCTCAGACACCCTCTCTCTTTCCTTCACTGTCTGGGGAGCATATGTTCTCTGATACTGATGGCTTTCAGGAGCATGAAGTGGGGACTTCAGGGCATGGGATTAGGGGAAGGGCCTCTTGTTAGGCAGGTAGTCCCTGTAGCATGAGAAGGGGAACTGAGGTGGATTCCAGGAAGAGGCAGCCTGCTTTCTGAAATGCCAATTGTCAGCACTATCCTTACTTTCTTGGCTCTTCTGGAACAGCAAGCCTCTTAAAGGACCTTTGTAAATCACTGACCACCAGATTTTCCACTTTCCATTCTTAGCTGTTAAACAAGTTTGACTTGTCAGGGTGAAGGGCCTTGGTGTACCGTGAAAGGTAGAGGGGAGGGAGGCAGATGGAGAGGTTTGCTCTGATGTGGTTAGAGGGAGTAATGGAGCCAAGAGGATTGTTCTTAGCTAGGCCTGTGCCTTAGGGGTTAGTATTTTAATTAGCAATCTATCAATGGAGTGCTGAATAATTTAGAATTAACAAAAGCCAGCCAAGGCCCCATGTGGTACTTCATATAAGTGCAATATAAATACCATAGAGCTTGGCCCTATGTGAAATTTAACAACTTTCTCTAATGGTATATTTTATTTCAGGGTTGTTTGTTTAACCTAGACTCTAAACCCCCAGGGCAGCAGTGGCCTTTATGCTGAATATGTAGGTTTCTACAAATGAGGGTAAAGTGTTTTTGTCTCACCCGTGGGACCAGATGGCAAATGGGTTTGGCTTGATTTATTTTGAGGACTTGAATGTTCAAGTTATATATATATATTGCCTTTACAAAATGATGCAAGGAGCCCTAGGCGTAGGAGATAATCTCCTGCCTATGGATCATTGCCTGTGTCAGCTGGGATAGCTGTGGGAGCAAGGGAAGAGGGGGCTTCTTGAAGAGAGAGGGGGCTTGGGCAGCCAATAGAATTTGTCACAAGACAACAAGGAGAGAAAGCCTTTCCATGACCTTTCATGGAGTAGGCTAGTTTTAAAGGCTGTATACTTTCTCTTATTTTTCATCTGGTGCAAATTGAGTCTGTAGAGGTTGGGACAGTTGATCAGTCATCTCGAGGTTCAAGAGGGAGGTTGAATGGTGTGGGGTAGCAGAATGTAAAACTGACAGAGATAAATAGAAACAGAGGCCAGCAGTCCTTTATTGCTGTCACTTATGGGATTTAAGCCTTCAAGGGTCAGTAATAGAAAGTCTCTGGCCTCCAAAAATATATTGGCTGGGTTGGGGGGAGACCAGTCTCAGTTCCTAGAGACACGCAGGGAGACCTGTGAAGATGCTTAGCTCATTGCTTCAAAATGGGCTGAATAATATATTTTGAATTTTCATATTGTGAATTTATATAAGGAGACAGAAGTCGAGTGAATCGTTTGCAATACATAGCAAGGGTTTTCCTATGGAAATAAAGGAGATTTCTTTGTCTTTGTTCAAAATTGTACTTACTATCTTTTCCCAGCTGGGGCATGCTTGTCAGGATAGCAATCAATGAAAAGATGCTTAAAGGATTCAGTTAACTGTATGGGTCTTTTACATGCTTTCTGAGGAGTTCTTCCTTTAAAACTTTCTTGGCATCTTCTATGTTCACTTAAATAATTGAAACCATTGGTTATGTGCATTAAAGATTGGAATTTCTTTCCAAATGCATTACAAATTGATGTCCAAGATTCAGATGGCAAAGTGTTGCATGCTTGTACTTGTTTACACTAAAACTACCTGGGAAAAATAACTAATTTCCCCTTCTCCTCAAAACATTATCAGTGATGTTTCTGTACAAGACCTTGGAGTCAACTGATTTTTTCATGCGGAATCTTATGAAATAAAAGCTCTGGACTGTTAAGTGCTTTCCCTGGGTAGGTAGGAGAGAGGAAAGGAATTTTACTCACTTTGTGTACATGTAGTTTAAATTGGCTTCGTAATCAGTTTATCACACATAAAATCAATAAACTAGAGAAAATGCTTTAAAGACCATATGTTAGCTTATAATTAAGTCCTATTCCTACCTACCTACCTATTTACTCACCTCCACCTCCACTATCCATCCATTGTTCTCTTTATCTGTACTAGGGATTGAGCCCAGGACCTCCCACTGAACTATGTTCTAGGACCCTTTTTAATATTTATTTCGAGACAGGGTCTTTCTAAATTGCCCCGCTGACTTGGAACTTGAGATAGTCTCATCCTCTGAATAGTTGGAATTTTATGCATGTGTATGCCACTGTGCCTGGCTGTGTTTTTTCTTTTTCCAGTACAGGGCCTTCACATGGAGGTTCCCCAGCCATTCTTTTATTTTTTATTTTGAGACAGTATCTTGCTAAGTTATCCAGACTGGGTTTGAACCTGCAATTCTTTTGCTTCAGCTTTCAAGTATATGGGGATTGTAGGTGTGCGCCACCATGCCTGACCAGTCTTTTTGTTTTATTTTAAATTGATGTTTAAAAAGGAAAGTTAACAAATCTGCTTGTGCCTACCTTTTCTGAGTCTTAACTAAAACAAAACAAAAGCTAAAGGAAAAAAAGACATAAGCTAACCCTACTTAAGGCCCTGGATTCTATCAGCAGTAACACAAGGATAAAACACTAAGCATGGTTATATCAGAAAATAATTTGGAAAAAAAGAGAGAAAGAAAATAACTTGGGCTGCTGTAATCAATATTGAGGGCCTAGACTGAGCTGGGTTTCAGGTGGAACCTGAATCGGGGTGCTACAGTTGCCCATCAGTCAGGTGAACCTGTTCCGCAGAGTGGTTCCCAGAGTAAGTGGCCTGTGAGTCCAGTGTATGTTCTTAAAAACTATAAGTGCAAGGTAACCAATACCAAAAATGTCTGCCTGTGCTTTGTACTGTGATTTCCTTGGCATAGGTAGTGAGTTCTTTTGTTGCCAAAGGCAGAAGGACAGAGACAAGTCTTTGAATTTGTCTGTCATTTTGGTAGACACTGCTCAGTCATCCACGAACAGTCCAAATCCTGGTCTGGAAGAGAGGCCTCTGGAACCATCTCACACTTGGTGTATACCCCAAGTACCTGAGTGAACACTGCCCCTCAGAAGGAGAATCTGCCTGACTTGGTTTTTACTTTTTGCACCCTGGAGAATTGAACCCAGGGCCTTGTATAGGCTAAGCCTGTGCTCTATTCACACCTCTAACCCAGCCAGATTATTTATTTAGATTTTTTGAGATGGGGTCTCACTATGTAGTTCAGGCTAGCCTTGAATGCCCTAGGTGGCCCATGCTAACCTTGAACTTAGTGATCCGCCTACCTCACCTTACAGAGGCCTGTGCCACCATGCTGCAGCCAGCCAGGTTATTTGAGGCATCAGTCAGTGGCATTCTCGTAGATGCATCTCTTCTGAGTTTGTTACTAGTTAACATTACAGGTGTGCGAATCCACAGCGCAATCTCTGGTTCTCTGTTTATCTTCTTGCCAGGTAAAGGCCATGCCCAGCACATCATAGGTACCAAAGTGTTGACATGTACCTGATGAGCTGTAAAAACCCCTTCTTGAAGAAGTGGCATGAGCATGAAGCACTCTATACCTGATGATAAGGTCAGTGCTGAATTGACTGCTGGTCTGAACATTTCACATCTTCCCTTCAGCTCCAACGGGAGGGAACATTTTCTATTTCCTCTCAGTAGAAACTCAATTTTAAAAAGTCATCACAAGTGGAAGAGCCTGTCATTTTATTAAACAGATCTAATTCCATGGGAGGTGCTGAATCACAGACTGTATGAAGTATGTGAGTACTGTATCGAGAAGACAGATGCTTGCCCTAACAGAAACGCTGTTAAGTGGGTGGGGGCGGTGGCTTGGTTGTTAGTTATGCTGTGTTTTTCTCAGTAGCTGTCTCATGGAAGCAGGAGGATGTGTTGGCAGCACGGCATAACAATGTCATTAACCAGGCTGGGGTGTCATGTTTTACTTGAGGAGAATACTACCCATGATGAGGCATAACTTTAAGAGGCACACTGGAGGGCTGAATTAGAGGGAGAGCTACTCTATCCAGAAGAATAATGCTGCAGGCACCTCAGGTTGGGAGGGTGCATTGCCCAAGTGGACTGAGCTAAGAGGTTGGTGTAGGCCAATTTCTTGGTCTTCGAATCCTGCATAAGGATCTCTTAGCTACTTGTCTAAAACCTGCGCTAAAATCCATCTTGTGGTTTCAGGCAGCAATGCAACACTTAATTTCTATGCAATTTTCTTTGTCTGGAATGTTACCTCTCCAATAACTTGAGATATTTTGATGATATTTGTATTTAAGCATAAGTGTTTGAAGTCATCTCAACTGTTTGGGATCTCAGAGCAAGTGAAAGTTGGCATCATGAGCACCGAGGTATGTGCCTGTAATTTTAGTACTGAGGAGGCTGAGGCAGAAGGACTGCAAATTTGAGGCCAGTCTGGATCACTAGTGAGACCCTGTATCAGGGAAAAACAGAAACAGGAAAAATGTCAACCCAGAGAATTGGCATCCTGGTGCTGCCGCTGCCTCTAATCTGTTCCTGGTGCAAGCAGTTCAGGCCAGCCCAGGAACGGCAGCTCTGGGGACTGAATGCATCCTACTACAGTTAGAATGATTCTGGCTTTGTGAGAGGTGAATGAAGCTGTTTTTGCCCAGTTTGGTTTTAGGAGGTTCTCATGGGCCCTGTGACTCTGGCTTTATTAGGAGAGCTACTCATGGTGCTATCAGAAACACAGAGCAGCAAGTTTCCCACAGTATCTAGCACCCAGGCCGCTGGTGGATCTGCCTGCCAAGAAATAAGATAGGCAGAGAAACTGAGATCATGTATCCCTAGAGGGCTGTGCTCAGTTTCTGCCAGAGCTGCTGCCAAGATTTTCCCTTCTTAACGTGGCAGGTTGAAAAAGGAAGAAAGGCCTTCCACATGAAGGGGCCAGGGCTGGGCTGACCTTGTGGTGGAGGGGAAACCCACACATGAATGGTGTCCCTTTTGCCCAGCTCCCGGGGAAGTAGTGGCCACCCAGAGGAAGGGGGCCATGTTCTTCTACCCACTGCATGTTCTGTTAGTGTGAATAAATCTCTGCATGTGTCTTTTCCTCTATTGGAGGCGAATGAGGTGGTGTGGGGAGACAAGAAGGAAACATTAGGCAGAGTTGGGCTTTTCATTCACTAGAGGTCTGTTTTACATGTCTTGAATCATCTCATGTCTTAGAAAGCTGAAAGCCTTGGTAACAGCTCCTTTCAGAAGCTCTGCTGGTTACTCTGGTGATTCATGAAGTCATTTGTGTTGTTAGCTGCAGTTGCATGAACTGGCCCCCACCCCACCCCTCCAAAAAAGAAGAGTTGACATGTGAAATGCAGTTCCTTTCCTGGGTTGTTAAATGGTATCTCTGCCAAGGGCGCTTTGCTTTGCTGATATTACTCTTGGACAGGGAGAGGCTGCCCTTTCAGTGCAGGAAGGATAGGGTAGGGTAGCATCAGTTAGGGGATGCTATACAGCTAAGAGACTCCACTTCTAGTGTTTTGGGGATATTCTGCTGACCTTTGGCTTGCAGAGAGGTTGCTCTAGTGCAGCCCTGAGGAGTCTGCACACACTGCAAATGGTAGATTTGATATCCTTCTGAAAATGATAGCTCTGAAATTCTTCAGGACTAGGAACACAAAGGGACTGTGGGTCAGGGGTTAATGTGATGTGAACCAGGGCTTAGGAGTTCCAAGCTGGCTTTAGAATGTGCCACAGAATTCCTGATCTGACACCATGGCATTTCTCTTCCCTCAGTCACATGAAGCTGTGGCTGAGCAGTGTTGGCAATCTAGAAAACAAACTCTTTCAAGGCAAAGGATGTTTATAGGAAGGCTGATCTTCCCGGGCAGACCAGCACATTCCTAGATTGTCAAATGACACATTAGATATTCTGCTTCCCTTAATTTGCAGCATCAAAAACCTGGCTCAGGGATTCCCATGAGTGGCAGAGATGTTTTGACAATATGCTTCCATTTGGCAGGAACTTGCTGGAGATGGGGGGAGGGATAGCTCAGTGTTCTGAAGGTTGTTTGCCTCATGCTGTTGCTGATGGAGCTTGTGAGGATGCAAAAAGACATTTTAGAACTTGATTAGGAGAAACAGGTTGGGCAGAGCAGAACAGTTTTACAAATAGCCCTTTTCCTGTAAGATTGAAGCCCAGAGAATTTGAGAATTGCAGTGAAACCTCCTTGTAAGAGAAGCCCCTTCTCTGCCCTGCCTAGCAAATACTGCGGAACGAGTGGCTACTGGCCATCTGCACTGCACGTGGGTGCCTTTGTAGTAATTTCCATAAACTTAAAAAAAAACTGATTCCAAACCATTTTAACAAACAGCTGGTGGCCCCACTCTTGGCTGGCTTCTTTGGCCTTGTCATCTTCCTGAAAGTGGCATCTCTGACTTCTAAAATAATACCTTATGCTATTATTTCTTCTGGAAACTTCCTCTGCTGTTGGACATAGTTCTTACTCCTCTTTCAGGGTAGCAAGAAAGAGCTCCTTCCTGCCTCAGAGCTGTCTTCCAATGCTCAGGGCCCAGAACACTTCCTTTACTTCCTGGTTGTCCCCAGTGGGGACTCTAGAACGATGACGGTGAACCGTTTAGAGCTTTCAATGATAAAAAAAAAGCTCGCTGTGGCCCTCTGTTTGCCACCACCACCCTGGAACTTGATTATCTCTAAGGATCCTTGCTGGGGTCACTGATGACTCCTTAAGGAGCTGAAGGAAATGGAGGCAGTGGGCAGCAGCCAGGGGCAGGGCTGAGTGTGCTTTCTGTAATCTGATTTGTTTTTAAAGGACGAAGTGGAGTAGCATAAGAGTAGTGACTCTGACCCCTGAAAACCCCCTTAACATCCCTTCCCTCTAAATTTCCTTTCTTCTAAATTCTTTCACCTTCAGTGTCTCATCACACAATTTAGTGTTCAAGTATATCTTTTTGGGGGGGGCAGGGAGAAGGAATTCTTTCATTGTTTTCTATATGCTATTTTTTTTTGTGTGCTCAGTAAGATTGTGAGTACTCCAGTGGGGCAACCATGACTTGAGTGTTATGCCCGATCCTTCAAAAGTGAGTCTCATACTCTAAGAAGGGCATAAGTTGAAGAGTTCAAAATGGGTTGGTTAGTAGCTGGGGAGATGGTCCCTGAGATTGAATGCTGTCTCCATATAAATCTGAGCCTAAGATGAATTCTAGAGTGAAGTGGGGTGAGTCAATGTTTATTTATTTTTTGGTACCAGGAATCGAACTCAGGACCTTGCCCTTGCCAGGCAGGCACTTGTGCCACTGAGATAAATCCCCAGCTGAGTTTATTGAGACTTTACATGGTGCCAGGTCCTTAAGATTTGCATTGACTTCCACTGAGGTCATAAGTGGGATTAGTGGTGAAAGTTTCCATCTAAGGATGCAACTTTCAGATGACTTAAGTGATCCTCCAAGCTGCTGCCCCCTGAGCTACCACCACTTGAGGGGATTCACAGAGTGCCTACTCTGTGGCTGCTTCACAGTATCCTATTCACTCAAAGGGCTACCCTTTGCCAAGTAGTTCTTTTGAGGGGGAATAAAATGACTATTCTTTTGGAGAATGTTGCTGATAGCAATCAAGCATGTCTTGACTGGTCTGTAGAATCCACAAATTACAGAATCTGTTTCCCATCATCCTCTTGTAGAGAGCAGAGGTGTGCCATCTGTACGCCCCTTTTTCTGTGCTAAGGCCCAGTGACTAGTAACTCTTGGAGAGCCTGCTACTTACCAATGCCCTCTGCAGATAGGCAGCTAAGGATTTAAAAAGCATTAAAGAAGAATTATCAAGGGAGCAGTTACCTGGATTAATCTTAAATGAAGCAGGTAGATGGGCCCCTCATAGGCCTTACTGTTGTTTCTACTTCCATGCTTACACTGGATATTCTTATTCTTGACTGATATTTTGTCCTTATTTGGCACATCACGTATTTGTTGTGTGGCTCTTTCTGTGCAAAGGGAGCCATGCTTGTTCCTGTCCATGCCATCCATAACTGTGTAAATACTGTTCATGTTTTGATTCTCTAGAATGTAACTTGGTTACATTGATCTATGGAGAAGTTTTGAGTCCATTGAGTTCTGCAAGGGTGCAGCAATGAAGGTTCAGTGGAAGAGTTCCTGCCCTCTCACACTCAGTTTTGAACTAGGGTAGCAGCAGCACACACCATACCAGATAGAACAGTCAGTGTTGGTAAGTAGCAGGAGTGCTGAGGAGTATACAAGGGCTGGTGCTACTAAGATTTGGAATAGTCTCGACAGTGCGACTTGAGATACTTCCAGAAATGGAGGTATGGGGCTACATAAAGGCCTGGAGATGGGGGAGCTTTGTTGAGTAGAAGATTCATGTTAGAGGAACTAGGAGGTAAGTCTGTAGGAGTCAGAGAAAGGAGTTGGGATTTGATATGATATGGACAGATAGCAAACCATTGTGACTTTAAGAAATTAGATAGATAGTGGTATGGAGAATATCTGGTAGAGTGAAGCCTTGCTTTGCAGCTCTCTCATTGAGTGATTTGGGAAATCATTTAATGTCTCTCAGTTTGAGTGATTTAAGAGTGGGTCCAGCCTCAGAAGATGGTTGTGAAGGTCAAAACATATAACATACATATGAAAGCTCCTTGAAAATGTCAGGTGTTGATATGTATGAGAAATTTTCTGCAGGGATTGAAGTCCTTAAATATCACAGTTAAAAAGTGGAAAAGCATCTTTTCCTTGACAGCATAGGAATGAGGTACAGAAGGGGAACATAGCTGAATGAAAGTCCGTATCTTTTGTATGGTCTCTGTGGAGTGAGAGCAGATCTGCTCATGACTGGCTATGGGTTCAGTTGGCCTGACTTTGAGGCTGAGTGCGCACCTTATCCACCAAGGTTATTTATTTTCAGAAATGATTGACAGCAGTGGATAAACCTGTACAACTTCTTTGGGAGTCTCCCAGGGAAACAAGTTCAAACCTTTGTCTCTATGGCTATTAGTCTTCACTCATGAGAGGAGCTGTACAGTGTGTAGTGCTTTGTTAATGAACTGCCTCAGAACTGTCCATTAACAATGATCATAAAAGTAAATATGGTAATGCAGAGAATGTTTAATGTGGAGGACTTCATGGTAATTCATACATATCATTCTTACCCAGTTTCCAGATACTTGTAACACAAACTTCTATGTGTGCCAACTAGGTGATAGCTGTGGCTCCTGCCTCAGAGAACTTTGACTTTTTGTAGAGATCATGACCAGGCAGTGTTGAGATTTGGAGCCAGGTTACTGGCCTTCTTATTGTAGTGCATTCAGTCATGTCCCCTTCCTTGGTCCATGGGTTTTTTACTTGCAAATGAGGTTTTTTGACTAGGTGATCTTTGAGGGCTCTTCCCAGTTACTTTCTGTGTTGTAGGAGTCTGTGGTTCTCCACATACTAAGGCATTACGTGATGGAATTGTAAATACATAAATAGTACAAGTAGAGCTAGAAATTCATGCAAGGGAAGGTGTAATTGTGGGTCCTAATGAGCAGAAATGGTTCTACCAAGAAGGCGAAATATCTGGATATCTGTATAAAAATAGGGAATAAAGGTTGGCCTGCTGAGTTGAAGTGTATGAGGGCACATTTGGTTAAGGGGTCCAGAAGTCCTCAACAGGCTCCATGTGTGAGCTAACTGGGAGGTCTAGGGATCTTTCTCCCCCTCTCCTTCTTTGTGCCATAAACAAATGTCTATGATGTGCCAGTCACTGTTCTACATTGGACATGTGGCCTCAAGAAGACCTTACATAAAACTAAGGGTGACCTGGGACTTATTGCTGGCTGGCTCCTATTATGAAGTAATATTCTCAGGGAAGTGGCTTCTGGTGCCTACTTCTCCCTTAGATCTACTCTCTGCTCTCTTCTGCTTCCATCTGAAAATTTCAGCATCTAGTTGTGTGAACTTCTTTTGCTGTGTACAGTAAAATCTTCATTGGAACCTAGGGCATTGTAGTGAGTGCTGGTTGGATAAATGTGGAGCTCAATTTTAAAGTATTTTCAGTTGTTCATGAGTTTCACCATCGTTTAAGTGCCTACTCTCTACCAGGCACAGGGTAGGCATTTATAAACAAAAGATATCGTTTCTACCTGCATATAATTGTGGCAAAATGGGAGAGACCAAGACTGAGTCACCACATAGCTAAATGTGAGATCATCAGTTTGATGGTCACTGGAGTGAAAAAGAACAGGATGGTATGAGAATAATAGGAGTTCCCAGCCTAGAGGGAAGAGCAGTTGTGACCTCTCTGAGGAAGCAAAAGGGAAGGGACTAGGTGAGATAAAAGGCTTTGGTTAGATTTAGGGAGAAGAAAAATGTAGTTTAGCAGAGAGAGAAGCCAGTGTAAAGTTCCAGGGCTGGCAGGAAAAAGCTTATATCGGAGGAGTTGAAAAAAGATCAGAGAGGCAGGAGTCTTGTAAGTAATAGCGGTGGACTTTCAGTAAGGGTCAGGGAGATAGACCCAGGTCAGATCCCACAGTCCTTTTCAGTTAGGTAAGAATTTTAGGTTTTATCTGTACCCAAAGAAAATTCATTACTACTTTTTAAAGGGAAGAACTGACACATTTCAATATAGATTAAATTAATTATTCATACTACATTGTGAAAAATGGCTTGAGGAAGGCTAGAACTGAGATGGAGAGAACAGTTATAGGGAATCATCGTGGCTCAGGTAAAAGACGGTACTGGCTCAGATCTGGGTAGTGACAGTAGTGTTGGAGACAAGTGAATGGATTTCAGATGTTCATCGCTGGTAGAAGTGATGGAACTTGGTGTGTCTGCTAGGCTGGGACAACTGGTGGGGTGGGGCAGAGGTCTCAAGAAACTCAGCAAAGAAATAACAGACCTGAACCAAAAGTGTGAACAAATGGACTTAGTAGATGTATAGAGAGTGTTCCACCCCACAACATCAGAATACACATTTTTCTCAGCTGCACATGGGTCTTTCTCTAAAATTGACCACATTCTAGCCCATAGAGCATATCTACCTAAATGCAAAAGAATTGAAATTATCCCATGCATATTATTGGACCACAGTGCAATAAAATTGGAAATTAATGACAAAGAGAAATCCAAAAACCACATAAACACTTGGAATTAGACAACAACCTCCTGAATAACCAATGGGTCACACAAGAAGGTAAAGAAGAAATTAAAAACTACCTACAAATAAATGAAAACGCAAGTACAACCTACCGGAATCTGTGGGATGCAATGAAAGCAGTCCTCAGAGGGAAATTTATAGCAATGAACTCATATACAAAGAAAACAGAAAGAGAGCAAATAAATAACCTAATGATACACCTCAAACTCTTAGAAAAAGAGCAACAAGCCAAACCAAGAGCCCAAAGAAGGGAGG
>PVLD010020768.1:0-33095 GCA_004027595.1 Dinomys branickii | reverse complement strand
AAATAAAAAAAAAAAAAAAAGAAGAATGGCTATCAAGAAATCAACCAATAACAAATGCTAGCAGGGGTGTGGCCAAAAAGAAACCCTTCTCCACTGTTGGTGGGAGTGTAGAGTGGTGCAAGCCCTGTGAAATCAGTTTTGGGATTCCTCAGAAAATTAGGATTAGAAGTCTCATTCCACCCAGCTATTCTCCTTCTGGGTATCTTCCCAGAAGAATTAAAAACATCATACTACTGTGATGTATGTTGTACCCATGTTTATAGCAGCACAATTTGCAATTGCTAAATCTTGGAAACAACCCAAATGCCCATCAACCAAGGAATGTATAAAAATGATCTATTTTTATACAATGGAGTATTACCCATAAAGGATGAACTTGAGACTTTTACAGGTAAATGGATGCAACTTGAGACCATCTTCATAAGTGAAATGAATCCGACTCACATGTATAAACATCTTATTGTCTCCCTGGTATGAGAAACTAAAAGAGTAAGGCCTAAAATGTACAATAGGTATTGTGAAATGGAAAGAAATTGTTCAAAAGGAAAAGGAACTAGGATGGGTGAAAGGGAAAAGGACAGTATGAAAAGAGGAAAATGCAATTATACTATTAGTGTCTCTTGATTCATTCAAAAGGAGGGTTTGTGCTACTGGTGATTGAAGAAATTTCTATGCCCATATCTTGTACCCTGAGCAACTACTCTAAAGGTAACAGGTAATGTATTAACTAGTGTTATTCTATTATTTGGTTGTGAAATTTTGTTTTATCTTTTTTCTGTAAAATAAAAAACAATTTTAAAAAAGACATCAATTTAAGAGTGGGCAAAAGCAAAACTAAACACTGTCAGAGAAGGATTTATGGATAGCAAATACGTACATATAAAGATGTTCAGGATCCTAAGCCACTAGGCAAATGCATATAAAAACCATGAAGAGTTATCACCACGCCCCTATTGTAGTGGCAGAACAAACAGCATAATTGCAAGGCCCAGAGAGGATGAGGAACAACGGGAATTCTACATTGGTGGCACCAGTGCAAAATGGTAAAAGCATGCTGGAGAGAAGTTTGACAGTTTCCAAAATCAAATCCTGTATGTCTATGGCCATACCACCCTGATGCACCCGATCTCATCAAAATCAAATCCTGTGCACATACCAACATAACCAGGTGCAAAATGAGATTCAAAAGCAAGTAACATTTACAACAGCATTTCAAAAGTCAAGCATTTAAGAAGCAATATAACAGAAGATGTACCACTCCACTGTGCAGTAAATTATAAAACTTTACCAAGAAACACTAAAAAAGTCTCAGACAATATAGCTGAACTAGGTTCAGTTACAGGAAGACATGTCAAATCCTAACCCAGTTCAGCATCTCACTGGTGGTTGTTACTATTGTTGCTGCTGGTGATTTTGATAAGCTGTTTCTAAAATGTACATGAAAATACAAAGAGCAAAGATTTTCATGATAGTTTTGAAAGAAAAGAAGGGCTTGTCCTCCCAGATATCAAAGCTATAAGCACCCTATAATCTCAGCATTATGGGAGGCTGAGGCAGGAAAATCTCAATTTCAAGACCAACCTGAGTAATTTAGTGAGAATTGTAAGTAAAAAAAAAAATCAGTAAAGTTATGCTGATTAAAACTGTGGTATGGTGAAAAGACAGACAAATAGACAAATGGAACCTTTTAGAGCCTAGAGGTAGCGTCATGTACATAGATGTTTCATGCAGGAAAGACGCAACACTGCAGAGCAGTGGAATGAGGGCATCTTCACAATAAGTGAGGCTGAGAAAACACCTATGAGAACTAAAACTTAATTGTACCCTTAACACAGAAAAATCAATTCCCGGTGGATTGAAACTAATGTGAAATGCAAATTTACATGCTTTTAGTCTTTAAGCAAATAATTTCATGGTCCTTGAATGAAGTTATATTCCTCATTTCTACCCAAGTCCTAAGGTCAAATCTATAAAGGAAATTTTTGATGTATTGGAGTACATTAAAATGAATAACCTCCATTTGGAACTATAAAAGGGTGAAAAACACAAGCCACAAAAGGATAGATGTTTTCAACACATATAGCTGATTAGTATCAAAAAATACAGAAATTCTACAAAATGATTTTAAAAGAAAAAAGAGAAGCCTGGTGTGGTGGCACACACCTGTAATCGCAGCAGTCAGGAGGCTGAGGCAAGAGGATCGCTGTGAGTTCAAGGCCAGTTTAGGCTATATAACGAGTTCAAGACCAGCCTGAAATACATAGTGAGACCCTGTCTCAAAAAAGCAAAGAAAAGAAAAAAGGGAGCTAATAGCCAGGCATGGTAGAGTTTCATTATAATCCCATCAATTTGGGAGGCTGAGGCAGGTAGATTGCAAATTCAAGCCCAGCTTGCACAACGAAGCAACTCAGAGAGACACTGTGTAAAAAGTAAAATAAAACAGGGGTTGAGGGCATACTTCAGTAAGAAAACCCTGAGGGGGAGGGAGGGGAAAGAGAAAAAGACAGCTGAATTTTAAAAACAATGCAAAAGGTTGACAGACACAGCTGACAATAACCAAATACTGGTATGCATGAGGAGCAATGATTCTTATCATTGTTGGTGGGGTTTTGTAAAGTGGCAGAACCACTTTGTAGAGCAGTAATTGCTCTTACTTTTATTTACAAAAGTGGAATATGTGTATAAATCTACATGCCTGCCCTTAAGAAGTTTTTGCAAGGGTACAGCAGGATGTTGGTATGAAAATGTTCATGACAGCAGCATTCATAAGGGTCAAAAGCTATAAACTACCTCAGTGTCTGTCTCCACGGATTTGTATACAGTGAAACACTATCCAGCCATGACATTTAATGAACTACAACTGCTTACAACAACACAGATTTCTCTCATCTAGTCAGGCAAAGAAGCCAGACTAAACAGTAAATACAGCATGATTCTATTCAAAGTTCAAAAATAGGACAAATTAAGCCCTTGTTTAAGGATGCATTTATACATATAAAATTATAATGAAAAGAGGCAGGAATTTATAAAAGCCAGACTAGGGACGCACTCCAGGGAACTGGGAGAAGAGTACCATGAGGCAGAAGCAGAGGTAGCGAAAGACTTCAGCTATCATGATGCTTGCTCTCCTTTCTTTCTGCTCAGTGCTAGCCGTAGAATCCAGGGTCCTGCACACAATAGGCAAGCACTACCCCGAGCTCCGCAACCAGCACAGATGCTGCGTTTCTTGATTTGTGAGGTATTCATATGGATCTTGCTAATTAAACGGTGCAGACATATTTGTTTTAGGCATGTTTCCAAATATGTATTACATTTCATCTTTACTTTAAAAACTAAAATTAAAAAAAAAACTAAAATTTTCTTCAAGATCCCCTTGTGGATCAATTACCGTATTTCCCTGAAAACAATACTTAACCGGAAAATAAAGCATAATGTGATTTTTTTCAGGATGCTCATAATACAGTGGACCCCTGAAATTTACAGGGATTATAGTCCTAGAGCACCTGCAAATTGTGAAAAACCAGGAATTTCAGATATGCTCAGGAAAATGCCTATAAATGCCTGTGTTTATAGTTTAAACCTTAAATAGGGTATGTCTCCCTCAGTTATGTCATTTAATTTAATAAAAAAGTATATTTTTATGTGTGCATGTATTTAATAAAGTCTTAGAAGATGCAGCGTATTTTGGTGGCATCTTAAGGATCTTAGGGCTTTAAGAAGAACAAACTGCAGAACATTCGAGATAGCTACACAGGGTACAGTGCCCTGTTACAACGTGGGATATTGGTGTATTTGCCTGGTGGGATACAGGGCAGCAGCCAATTAGCAGCAAGAACTGAACAATGTTCTCAAATTGGCTACTTGCAAACCTATCACCAAAAAAAAAAAAAAAAAAAAAATTACAGAGGATATTTGTGTTTTCTACAAAATGGCAGGGGTTTCTGCAAGCAATTAAATATGTTCTAAGGAAAAATGATCGAACAACTGAGGTTGCAAACCTGAACTCTGACTTCACGGGGTGTACTGTACATATAAAGCCCTTCTCCAAAAATAAGCCCCAGTTAAGATTGTCAGCCAGATTTAGTTTATTCATTGCAACACACAACAGAGGTATTGAATTATAAAATAATATTAATATATAATGAAATATAAATAATATCATTGATATTAATAAATAATATAGATTATAATTATATGTAAATACACAACAGGGGCCTTTGGACAAGATGTAAATGCCTATGTAAAAAGATAGACTCGAGGATTATTGCTGAATGACTTTGGAGTATAGACACAATGTGCAAATAATGTACACACTTAATGAATGGGTGTGGTTATGTTTCATATGAATCTTCATAATCAATATATTATGTATTGTAACAGGCTTAATGCACTTGTGACCCACTCTCATTTTCAGAGAAATATGGTATATTCTAATGAGTTGCATTATAAATCTTAGATTATAGATTTTATTGCGCAAAAAGTAGTTTGAGACTTGGTAATATTATAATTTAAATATACCTTCCCTACCTATGAGAATCGAGTAGCACCCACATATGGTTGAATATATTTATTCCAGTAACATTAGTACTGAATACGTGTATCAACCAGCACAGATACCTAAAGTCTTTAAATTGAACTTACAAGAAAGTTCTATTATCTAGCAGACATTCCCAGATAACTATATTAAAATTCTTGCACTTTATAGTTTCATATTGCACCTATAAATAGCACGTATTTCAGTGTTTAGTAAGTAGGGTTAAGCATGATGACATAAACATATCTTTCAAAATGGGATTTTGGCTTTTCAGAGAAAGATGCCATATAGGTTAGCAACGTTATTCTAAGAAACTAGGGTCTTTTTTGTTCTTCAAAACGAAAGCAGCTGATGAGCAGAAATTAATCCTGACCCTTTGACATTTTCCTAATAAAGCTGAGAACGTTAGGACTAGTAGGAGACAATATTTCTTAGAAACTTTCCTGGTTTGGAATTGCGCTAACTCAGAAATTTGGAAACAAGTTTAGGGGACAATGTTAAAGTGCTCTTAGCTCCTGGGGCGCGTCTCCTTCAATACCATTAAGAGGGAAATAACTTCTGGCTCACGTATTTTATGGTCTGAATTGTGTGTCCTCCAAAATCCATATGTGGAAGTTCCGATGTCCTACATGACAGTACCTAAGGACAAGGGTTTTAGGACATAAATGAAGTTAAATGAGGCATAAGGACGGGCCCCTAATCCAACAGGACTGGTGTATTCCTAAGGAAACGGAGACACCAGGAATGCGCATGCGCAGAAGCCAGTGCCCTGAGAACAGAGGGACCGTAAGCTATGGGCGGCAGGGAGGATCCGCAGAAGAAACCAACCCACTAGCACCTTGTGTTCTGCTTCTTTCCTTCCTCTTTCTATTTTTATTAGTACCTGTTTGTAATACATAATAATTACATCCATTGTGGGGAGTTGGTACACGTACATATCTTTATTTTTTGCCAGTATCCGACTTCCGTAGTGGTTATATCAGTTTACACTCCCATCAACAATGAAAAAGGGTCTTCCTGCACACAGCCTCTCCAGCATTTGTTATTTGGATTGTTATGTTATTGTTTTCTTTTTTCTTTCTTTTTTTTTGGGGGGGCACCAGGAATTGAACGCAGGACCTTGCACTTGCCAGGTAGATACTTGTGCCACTGAGCTATATCCCCAGTCCTGTTACTGATTTCTTGATGACAGCATTCTTTCTGGAGTGTGATGGAATCGCAGTGTTGTTTTAGCTGGTGTTTCTCTAGTGGTCCACTGACACTTTGATTTCAGTCTTTCAGCCTCCAGGACTATAAGAAAACAAATGTCTTTTCTTTAAGCCACCATGGCATAGTATTCTGTCAAGGCAGCCCAAGCAGAAAAATATAATGTGATGTAAAATTTTTATATTTTTTCCTTCTCTACCCCTAAAATGTATGAGTAATGAAATCTTCATACACTAAAATCCTTCCTGATTTTGGCTTTCACTAAATTTCACCATTACTGTAGCTATATTTGCATACTGTATATAGTGCACTATATTTTGGTTCAAATACATTTTCTGTACATCAAAATCTGTAAATTCCCTTTTCATCCTTAGTTATATCTGTGTATGAGTGAGCTCAGGCTGCCACAAAAAATACCATAGACTGAGTAAGCAACAGATGTGTTTTTGCAGCATTTTAGATGCCCGAAGTTCCAGACCAAGTCACCAGCCAATTCAGTTTCTGGCGAAGCCGCTCTCCCTCACTTGCAGATGGCACTACATCTTGTCACTACGTCTTCCAATGGCCTACCCTTGGCGGCTGTGTATGGGGAGAGGGATTCAGCCTTCTACCCTTACGATTTCAGTCAACCTTAGTGCCTGCCTTAGAGGCCCCTACCGCACATACAGCCACAGTTCATGTTAGGGCTTCAACATATGCACTTGTGGGGAATGCATTCAGTCAGTAACAATCTTTAAACATAGCAACTGCCTTCATAGGTCACTCTTTAATAAACTGTTGGAGCTCCCACACAAGTGCAAAAGAGAGACACAAGATCTGTTAAGTACATAAACATTGAGATTTAAAAGCTTCATTTAAAAAAATAATTCATTCTTACAGTAAATGACTGTCATGCAACACCAGTAAAGTGCTACATGAGATTTGGTCAGGAAAAAAACAAAATTTAAACTATAGCAATGACTGAAGAGTTGGAGAGGCTGCACCTCTGCCTGGAAGACTGGGCAGGATGCGATGAAAGTAGAGTCCTCAGTCTCCTTAAAACTGGCAGGTAATCTGGGAACAGACCGGGTACTGCTGGGTGGTCTTCCGGAAAAATAATAATTCAGATACAGAATGGCCCAGCTGAGATATACAGGCTGCTTTCCTTTGAATTTAGCTAACATATGGCTGCACAGTAGTGTCATCTATGGTCTGTGCTTTACTACGTTCCTTGAAAAATCTACTACTGATGATTATATTCAAACAGTCTTAACAGGGAGCCACAAGGGGAATACTCCCATTTGAAATCCACTCCCAAGCCATCATACCAGAAAACATTCTTCTTAGATATCATCCAAATGGTAACACCTGTAAAGGTAACTAATTTAAATGAAGACATTCTGTTTTTCTACTTTTTGAATTCTACGGTTCTCTAATCTATCCTCAATTCAACTGCCAAGTTAATCCTCCCAGAACGACCACTCCACTATTAAAAACTATCCTCCTGGACTAGTTAGTCAAGAACGAATGCATCTGCCTGCTTTCCAGCAAGCGCAGTTGGCCCGCTGAATCTTGAGGGCTCCACATGCAAGAATTCAACTAAGAGCAGATCGGGGAAAAAAAAAAAAAAAAACAAATAACTTTTTTTTTTAGGCCAGCTGTGATGGTACACACCTGTAATCCCAGCATTCAGGTTGAAGCAGGAGGATTACTCTGAGTTCAAGGCCAGCCTGGGATATACAGTGAGACCCTGTCTCAAAAAAAAAAAAAAAAAAAATTAAATGTGTTTGTACTGAACATGGGCAGGATTTTTCCTTTGTCAGTCTCTCCCAATTAGCAGAGTATAACAACTATTTATGTATCATTTTTAATTCTACTGGGTATTATAATCTAGAGATGATTTAAACGACAAGAGAGGCCAGGCAGGGTAATGTGTGCCTGCAATCTGATCACTTTTTGAGGGCTGAGGCAGAAGGATCACCAGATTAGCAACCTGCCTGGGTAATTCAGCAATTTAGTGAGACTCGTCTTTAAAAAAAAGAGTAAACTGGGCCTTCTCCAAATATAGCCATGCAGCTCAGTGTGAAGGCCCTGGGTTTAGTCTCCAGTAGCAATAAATAAATAAATAAACAAATAAATACGTAAATATTAAAAATTTAAATAAAGTGCAAGGAAGGATTGTATAGGTTGTATGTAAATACTACACCATTTCCTCGTATGGACTGGTGCACCTGCCAATCTGGGGGCGGAAACAATCCTGCCTGGTCACTGGGACATGAGGACATCGCCATTATCAAAACCCACACACTCAACCTTATCTTTATTACCAAGAACAACACTCCAAATCCGGGCCTCATCTGTGGCTCCACATGCCCGTCTCCTTCGCGACCTCTTTTCAGCTTGTCGCGTGTCCTCTCGGAGGACACCACCACCACGCACGCGCTGATTTCCTTGAGCCAGGGACTCACTCTGAAGAACCCATCGCGGTCCAGCAGCTCAGAGGGCCCTGTCCTCCCGCGGTTTTGTGCACCGTTGTCCATAACTTATACTCGACAGTCCCTCTCCGTATCCACGGCCCCGCGGCGCACCGTTTTGCGGGAAAGGTTCTCGAAGGCTTCGTTTGCCGTTTTTGGGTGCATCTTCACCCACCCGTAGGTGACCGTCCGGGGAGACGCGACCCTCTCCTGCCCTCCCCGCGCACACGCCAGGCCAGCGCCGCTGCCAACCGTCGTCCCGGGGCCCTCGGCCACCGCGGCCCGGCGAGACCGGACTCTGACCCGCGCGGGCCCCTAAGGACGACCCCGTCCCGCACCGTCCTACGGGCCTCCCCGCGCGGCCAGCCCGGCTTCCGCCGGCAGCTGCCCGGCCCCGCCAGCTCCCTGGCCCCGGGGGCCGGTCCTTCGGCGGCTTGCTCCGCGGAGTAGGGAGCGGCGATCGCTGAGCGAGAAGGTCACTTCAGAGTGCGCTGAGAAGCAGCAAAAGGAGGCGGATGTGCACGCTGTAGTACCACGTCCAGCGACCGGTCAGCCCCGCGTGGGGCAGGGGTTCCGGATCCACGACACGCCCATCCGCCCCGCGGGTGCGTGTGGATGCGGGAAGGGCTGGGTGCGCCGCTCGTGCGAGACCTGGCAGGGGTTGGCCAGGAGTTCGGGGCACTCACCTGGCGCGGAGGCCGCGGCAGGCAGCCCCGCGGGGCAGAGCAGGCGGCGGTCACCACTACAGAGGTCCCGCCGCCCCTGGGTCCGAGCCCCGCCCTCGGGCCACGCCCCGGATCCCGCCCCCTCCAGTCCCCGCCCCCAGGCCTGGGGGTCCCGGCTGCGCTGGGGGGGCTAGAGGGGCACGAGGGTGGGGCAGGCGCGAGGCCGCGGGCCACTCGCCAGGCGATTGGTGGGGAGGGGGCCGGGGTGGGGAGGGGCGCGGGGGGGGCGGGGCGGGGCGCGCACATGCGCACGGCGCAGCGGCCGGCACGCGGCGCTCGCGCTCCTTGCTTAAATGAGCTGAGGTGCCTGGCGCCAGCCACTTTAGCGGAGCCCGCGCCCGGCTGAGAGCTGGGCGGCTCGCAAGTCCCGCTGCGCATCAGCTCCCCCTCAGCTCCTGGGCGGTCGATGGGACATAGCGCCGCCGAGCGGGAGACAGTGACCGTCGGGGCGAGCTTGCTGCGCGGGAGCCCGCCACGGGGCGCGGCCATGGCGGGCCGCAGGACCTGAGCCTGCCCGCGCGGGGCGGCCGGGGCCACCATGGGGACGGAGCGGGTCAGCCGCCGCGCCGCGCCCTGAGCGCCGCCTCGGCCCCTCCGAAGCGCCCGCGGCTCGCGAACATGGCCCTGGAACAGCTGTGCGCGGTCCTCAAAGGTAAGCGCCCCCTGCGGGCGAGACCGGCGCCCCGACGCGCCCCTTTGTGTGGCGGCGCCCGCGCCGGGCCGGCTCGCTCCTTCCCGTTCCTCCGGCCCCGCGCGCCCGGCGGGGAAGGGGACGCAGCTGGGGACCGCGGGGCCCCTGGGCGGCCCTGCGGCCGCTGCCCTCGCGCTTTCCCGGAGGATTCCGCGCTCGGCTTTGCAAAGTTGTGGGCTCGGGTCAGTGCCGCGAAGGCCCAGGGTTCTCCAAACGTAATAGTAAAAAGTGATCCCACGCAATCCCCGAAAGCCCCGGCCCAGACGTCGCAGAGCTGATCGTAGAGCCCCGGGCGCCGCCGCCGGTCCACTCCGGTCCCACCTGCTGCGGTCGCACAGGCTGCGGCACCACTGCGGGCTCCGGGCTCGCGGACTCGGCCGGCGGCCCCTGCGCCCTCCCGGGGACCCCGCGCCCCGCCGCCCGCGAGGATCACACGGAACAGAAGAGTCGGCTGACCGGTGCACGAAGCGCCGAAACGCACTAGTCGGTTTGCATTTCAGAGAGGTGTTCTTTGGAGGAAAATTGCAATACGTATAGGCTGTTTAGATTGGGATACAAAGTTGCTTCTAAAACTCGAATTGAATAATCCTTTTATTCTCGGGGAAAGACGCACCACCGCCTAGTGAAGGACTTCCTTTTTGTCCTAGCTGATTTCTTTGGAAATCGCCTTTCTGAATACTTGTTATGTTAGAAGATACCCTCTTTTCATACTGAGGAGGACGTTAAAGCTTTGCCTTAACCTTGGCTTGTGTAGCTTATCACTGTATCTTAGTATTTGTTCAGTGACAAATGTTGGTGTTTTTCTTACCCTACATTAACACTTTTTGAAATCTGTTTTATTAAAAAGTGAAGTTTAATTTTACCTGGACAAATTACATTTTGAACAAATTTACGTTTCGGTTGATCACATAGGCTTAAATTCTTAATTGGTCATTTTACCCATTTAAAACACGTATTTATATTCACCATGTACTAAGGTAACAGGACTTTGGCTGGTGAACATTTCAAGTAGTACATAAATCCTTCCTGGTTCCTTTACTGTATTACAGTAACAGCTGCGAAATGCTTTAGCTCTGTGTAACTTCTTAGTCATTCTTTGAACATTAAGATTTTGTCTTACTTTTATAATAAATCCCACGGACAGTAGGATTTCTGATAGTGCTACTGTGCCACATTTTCTTATGTTCTGGTTGTGCGTGCACCGTGCTAGCATTCTCAACATCATAATGACAGTCCGCTGGAGAAGAGCCCCTCGCAGAAATCGGTATCTCTACCCCGGGTTGACCTGCACAACTTGGCAAGACTGAGCAGCCTGGGCAGAGCCTCAGTAGCTGCTCCGCGGCCTGGGAAGGGAGTCGCGACTCTGCTTCGCCTTTGCGTCGGTACACACTGCCCTCTCTGGCCGCTGTGCGGCACTGAGTTGTCGCACCTTTCAGGAAGGGATTCTGTGGTGAAGGCAGAAGTACAGGAGACATCGTGTTCGGCTCTTCTTTTTTTAATATTACGCAGCCTACGCTATTTTTACATACTGGAGTATTTTAAAGCTCAAGATAAATGGTTGTAGGGTTGATTACAGAGAAAGCAAGTTATTTTTAAGTTTTCTGTGGTATGTGTTTGTAAGTGCTAGAAATTGGTCTAAAAGATGAAAGAAAATCGATTTTTCTTTTTCCTGTGGGATTAAAGACCAGAGTGAAGAGAGAACTTGGGTTTTACCACACACCTTGTTGCGCTTGATCTTTTTTTTCTTAGCCAAACGCATGGCCAGTATTATCTATATAAAAATAAACAATTTTAATTTTTAAAAATTAACTTCCATATGGGTCCCCATTGCTAATATACATTATGTGTCCCAAAGCATGAAAAAATATCCCTCAAATATCCTACGATATTGCTTCAATATCAGAGGTTGTTAGCCGAAGCAACCACTTAACAGTTGCATAATTACGGAACTACCTATAGGAAGCCTTGTTTGGACTATTACAGTCAGTTTCTACTGAAATAGCCATAATGGATCTATGAAGTTAGTTTTTAAAAATTCCACTGATTCTTTTTATTTTACTTTCAGCATTGAGAATAGGATAATTCCTATTAGGTTTTTAAAACCCTCTTCTGCATGGTACTAAATATCTCACTTTTAACTGTTTATTGCTAGTCTGGGTGTCACAAAATTTGTATTAACTTTCTAGGGTGGCCAAGCATCATGATCCTTTGGAAATATTAAATTAGGATTTTAAAATTATTTTTTATCCTTATGCCACACTCGTACTACAGGAGGATCCTATTAGAGTCAGCAATATTTAAAGCTATATAAACTGGTTAAATTTATGATGTAATAGAGCATGAATAACCCTGAGCACTATATTTTTAAAATCTTGTCTGACTGTATTATTTTGTATTCTTTAGTCTTGTGCCTCATCCAAGAGCATGAACTATACAGAAATATAGTACTGAAAAACTATGCATTAATAGTTTTTAATCCAACTGTATTAAAAATTAACTTTTATAATTACAGATACTACCTACCAAAAGCTGAGGGCTGGCAAAGCTATTTTAACACTATTAATGTTAAATCCTCAAAGCTAGGTTATGTTTAGTAGCCAGACTCTTCTTTTAGGAAAAAATGTGTGCCTTACAAATCGAGTTTGAGTCAGACTGACTGTCAGTCCTTTTTGAAGTAAGGAGGAGAAATGAAACACTATTAAGTAAAGTTCACGTCTAAAATTTTGAAACAACAGTCCAGGTTCTGTTCTGCACCAGTAGCCCCAGCAGATTCAGCACAAACTCCTGTCATTTTTTTCTATTCACATTCTTGCAGAATAATTTGATTATTGATGTTACAAAATATGCATCCAGGAGGCACTTTGAAATCCTGGTTATAATCGAGTTGGAAAGGAAAATCCTACAGTGTGATCTGCCCTAGGAGGTGTGCGAACTTCCTTTGATAGAACTCCTTCAAAGGTACTCTTTAAGGAAGTATTTAAAACAAAAACAATAGAAGAGAGTAAGGTTGTTGTGATTGGTAGGTCTTGCTCTAGCAGTAACCTCAAACATCTGGGTGACATGACACTTTTCGAAGTTTGTTATATTGCTTACAAAATTACAGGTTACAGTGCACTAATGTAAATGTTTCATCTTTTTTCTAATCCAAAGAACATTACAATGTGTTGGTTTTAATACAGCCCTAGAAGATACCGAGTACTCATTCAGGTATAATCTGATCTTGTTAAAATTTGATGACATTTGTGGATGTCAGAGGAGGATGCCTTTAATCAAAATAAAGCATAAAAAACTACCATCTCAGAGCATTTTGACTAAAAGAGTTTCTCACATTCTGCAAGCAGTAGAAAGCAGCACTCTGCTGCAGTTTTTCTTTCCTAGAAAAGTGACTGGCAGTGAGGTTAGCATGTGTAGGCTGGAGCGTTCATAAACCACCATGCGTCTTCCTTCTCAACTAAGAAGATTGAATTTGGTTAATTTGAGGTACTTTTTTATTCTTTGGAACATAGTTTTTTAAAAAAACAAGTTACTGCTATGTAAAGTAGTACACTAGCTCTAACTATATTCCATTCTGCTACTATAGAAACCAGTAATGTGCAGGAAGACCAGTTAGGGTTGTTACATTCTGACATCTTGCATTAGATTTAACAAATCTTAACAGGCAGGGTTAGAAAGAAGGTGTGTTTAATTGCTAACAAAAGTAAATTGAGCCAGCTTGAGGAAAGTAATAGATGTTTGGTATCTGAAAAAAAGCAAGGGAAAAATATCTGGGTTTTTTTTTCCCCCATCCCCTGTTCTATTCTCAGATAAAAAGCTGGGTCATATGTCTGGCTTCTGTTACACTGAGGTGTATGCTTGTCAGTTTGTACAGGGCTGTCCGTGAGCTGTACTCAGCATCACACTTGGTCACTTCAAGAATTCATATAATCTGTATGGAGTGATGCATGGGCCAGGCAGTGGAGAAGTGTCAGTGAATCAGGCCCCAAAATACTGAACAGTAGAAGCAGCAAAGAAAACCAAGGAGCAGGAGAAAATGCAGAGCTGCTTTAGAACTAGAAAGCCTACAAGTCCTGAGTGATACAGAGGAATCAGCCATGCAGAGACAGATTCCAGGCAGAAGGTATGCCTTAGTCCAGCGGGGGCGAGCCTATGGCACAGGCGCCACAGCAGGCACACAGAGCCGAGCTACATTACCCCAACACTGTCAGCCAAGATACCCCAGCAGCAGAGCAGTGGATAAATGGTTATTTCTAAACTAAAACCTCAGTATTTAGGTTTAATTGCAGTGTTGGCACTTTGCAATAAAAAGTA
This sequence comes from Dinomys branickii, assembly GCA_004027595.1. NCBI lineage: Eukaryota > Metazoa > Chordata > Mammalia > Rodentia > Dinomyidae > Dinomys > Dinomys branickii. The sequence continues at coordinate 19,178 of PVLD010020768.1, read as the reverse complement.
GATTTGGGGTTGCAGTCTGGCTACGTGTTCTCTAGAAGATTCGCCCTCACTGGATTAGTCCCTAAGGCAAGGATTAGCTTGTTGTGCTCAAGTAATGGGAAGAAAGTCTTTGCAATCCTCAGTAGCAATCAGGAGTGAGAGAAGTGATCAGATGCCAGATCCCATAGGGCCTCAGAAGCCACAGCTAGGAGAGCAGATTTTGTTACATTTAATGGGACCCTACTGAGAGATTTGATGAAACGTTGTCATGTGATCTGGTGTGCATTTTGTCATCGTTACCTGCTGTATACACAACAGGCTATGGGGGACTGTGACCAATTTATAGCGGTCTCTAAATATCTATTTTACCCTTGAGTAATTCTTGGAATTTTAGTTAAGTGCACAATTACTCAAAATAAAGGCCATAGTTTCCAGCTTCTCTTGATGTTAGGTATAGCGATACGACTATGGCTAGTAGATTAGATATTAGTAGAAAATGACATGTATAACTTATGAAAAGTGACAACCTTGTTATTTAAACTTTATTTATTTTTTTTTTACTTTGAGATAACTGTAAGTTCTGGGCAAGGGTTTTTAAGGGAGAAGAGAAGAAATGCCTTATATCACGTCATTCTTGCCAAGGAGGATGCAGGCATAAGGAAGACTAAAATAACTGGCATTCTGGCATCCATTTTGAAGCATAAAATGACCTTGGAGATGAAAGTCAGAGAGCTGAATAATGAGAGAGAAGGAACTTAGATCCCTAGTGATGTTACAACCTTCACCCTGACCCTTGACTGTTTATCTCTAGTTTGTTTATATCTCATGGAAATATACTTCCATATTATTTAAACTATTTAGGTTTTTCTCTTATTTATGCCAGAACTATTGCTAACAGCGGAGTATGTGGACTCAGTGAAGTAACAAAACCAGAGAGCAAGCTGGTGAACACCCAGAAATGAAAGTGAACACCACCAAATAAAATTAATATGGGAAAGGTTCCTAACATAGTAGGTTTTAGACAATGTAAAGGTAACTTTCTAGACTTGAAAAGAGGTCCGTGGTAAACACAGATGACCAGAAACAATGAGAAATACTTGTAGGGGCATGAGACTAGGTAGTAGGCAGTTCACCTCATGACCAACATACCAGAGTCCACTTGGCGTTATTTTGCCCACACTCTGCCCTGGCCTGCCCTGTCCTTATCTGTTCATATGAGCCCCTGTCACCACCAAAGAAAGAAAAAGGCAACCTATTTCTTTCAGTAATCTTACCTATTGCAGTGTGTCTTGGTTACTTTTTTCTCATTGCTGGGACAAATACCTGATGCCCAAAATTAAGGAGGGAAAGGTTTATTTAGCTCACAGTTCATGGAGGATTCAGTCCATACTCAGCTGGCTCCAAGGCAGAGTGGCCCATGGCCTAGGGCAACCATTCATGGCAGCAGAAAGCAGCAAAAGCAAACAAGAGCACAGGAGAGGAGCAGAGGCAAGCAGCCTCTTTCGCTCCCTTATATTGTATGCAAACTATCTGCCCCAGGGCAGGTGTAGCACTCATCCATAATTCCAACACTGCACCATGAATCAATCATAAATGTGGAAGCCCACTCCATGATTGCATGAGGCTTTAGGGGGACATTCATACAGAAACCAAAACACAGTGATCCTCCAAATGGGATCCTAAATCCAGGAGTTTCATCACTAAAGAAGCTGTTAAAGTGCAGGCTCTCAAGCCCCAACATAGATGTGTGGATCAGAATATTTGAAAACCAACAAACCCCCAGATCTGATTTAAATAAGGCTTTAAGGTGATTACAGTACACACAAAAGTTTGAAAACCACTATCCCAGTCATTCCATTTTCAAACCCAGGAGATAAAATCACTGGGTAAGATTTGCACATTTTTGAGCTTTAAAACATATTGCCAAATTGACATCCAAAAAAGTTGTACCAGTTTGTAATCTGACGGCAGGATATGAATATCTCAGTTTCCTATAGCCTGATCCAACTAGTGGAAACTGTAATACAGTGAATCTCTAAGAAGAGGTGCAAGGAGCTTACTGGACCTAAATCCAAAGTGGAATCCGGTCACCCTTTGGTGACTGGGGGCTCACATATATACTGTGTTCTTGGGAAAACCACAAACTGAACTTAGTGGCCCTCGCTCCAGCATATTCCTGTTTTAACTGCCAAGATAGTCTCCAAAAAGCTCCATTTTTGCCTCCCAGACTTGATTATTGAGCTGAGACCTGCAATCAGATTAAAATAACTAATCAGAACTAAGGTTTTCCTGCATACTTGTAGTCCTCGTCTGTAGAGCAGGAATTTGGGCAGGAACTTGCTTATATAAACCAGCCCTTTTCCTTCAGATCAAACTTGTATTTTTCCCCCCACTGGTATTTTTTAACAAAGGCTGTATTTCCCATTTGAAGTAAAATCTCCCTTTTTGTCTTGAAATTTTTCGAGTGAATGTTTGACGACATTCCTTAGTGTCCAAAGCAGAATCCAAAGGGACCTTCCTCACTCTTCCTGGCACCATCCTGGGCCAGCAAACAGACACCTGAAAGTGCCCTTTGGAGCTTACTTGCCTCCTTGGTGGTGCAGGTGCTGTGGCACACCAGTAAGTCCTTCTGGATCCAAACCTCCCATGCTGCAGGTACAAAAGCTTTGGAGACTTTTAAGCTAAGAGTGCGTAGTTTCATTTGTGTTATCAAGACTCAGTCCACACGGTTGACAGTTGGGATCCCACAACTGTTGCCCGCTCCATTAGATGACGATAAAATGTATAAGCCAGGTTCCAAACCCTCTGCTAGTCACCTTGCAGATACCCTTGCTTCTTTAACTAAAAATTACAATTCAGAAAGCTGTAATTGGTTAAGTCTCTGGAGCCAGATAACCTGGGATAATCTAAACTTTGGCTTGCCAATATGGGGTTCTTTTCACTCCAAAACTTTTCTATTTATATACACAATTAAAATATATACAATACTGAACCTCTCAGAGGCATTGGTAGACATTCTTTAATTGGTATTTCAAATCTTCTAAATGAACCTAAGAATCTTTGTGCCTCTCTCAAAGAGAATAATAATTCAAACTAAATCTCAAACTCAACACATTGGAGAAAGAAACTAGTACTTGCAATAACAAGGCTAAAACCATCAGTGCTCCCAAGGCAAACGCTCCTGCGAGTATTTCTCTGTGCCTGCTGCCTCTTCCTTCCCCTCCACCTCTCCCTTTCTCCCTCCTCCCTACTCTCTCCCGACATCCCTGCTCCTTTCTCCAATCATGTAGACCCTGCCCTAACTGTGCCTTTTAAGATCTGAATTATAGGAAGTGGACAGATTGCCCACACGCCTTGGACTAAATTGGAATATGTAACCATTGTCAGTGGTTTGCTGAGCCCCAAAACTGACACTCTTAAATTCATGACTAAAAATATCCCTATGACAGTTGAGTCTAGTGATGATGACCCAAACTACAACCCCAAACCCACTTATTTATTACTAAGTGCCAACACTGCAATTAAAGCTGAATACTGAGTGGAGAAAAAGCTCAGATAGTAACATCTTTTGTCTTAAGGACAACACATGTGCCATAGGTTCACCACCGCTAGTTTAGCCTGACAATTAGCATGTAACCAACCTGGTTTTTCAGATCTTTACCAAATTACTCTTGTGCTGTGGAGATGTACAGATGAAGAGATGCTAGCTGCTAAAGAGGAAACCTTTGAAGATTGTTAGCAGGTGGTGGTGGCCTAGCATTTAATAAAGTACCAAGCAGCCAGCGTACTAAAAATCACTCCTTTAATTATTTTCCAAAGGTGAAACAGCATCATAACCCAGTGAAAGATGAATCTGCCCTTGATTACTTTGATGGATTTGAACAAAGCTTTTGGCAAAGTTCAGGAAGTAAGAAATCGTGATTCTCAACTTGTTTATCTTTGTAGCCGTCAGCAGCCTCAAAGAAACAATATGATCTCACTTGGGCCGTAAAATGCTCTCTGAAATAGCCTCTTTAGCCAACCAAAAACCCTAGAAAAGGTTAAATAATGTAGTCACTGCTGTGGTAGGAAAAACTGCCAGATTAATGGCATCCCATTTATAACAGAGGGTCACCCCAGCTGCTTTCAGGTCTCAATAAAAAACACATTAGCTGGTTTTGTTTGTTTCGTACCCAAATGATGGCTTCAGTCAAATCCTGATAAAGCTACTTCACCACACCCTACAAGCAAAAGGAAGGGTGCCTCAAGGACATTCAGGCAACATTTCATCTACTTAAAACCAGCCAAGGAGACCATTAAAACTGGGGACAAACTAGACAGGTCTCTAGTTGACACCTTAACTCTGACACACTCCCGTGTGCTCACCAACCTATGACTTCTCTAGCTTCTGCCCTGTTCTTTCCAGTTAGGCCCTCCCTCAGAAAGTCACTGCTTCCTGTTCAACAACCCTGTACACCTATGGGGGAGGGATTTTCTGGAAGCGTATCAACCCCATATCCCCTTCTCCCCGAAGAAGGAAATGATATTAGAATTAGCCCTACCGGAAAGCCCTGGCCTTATAGCACCTACTCAAATGTAGTCATCTATCCCATCAACCCCATTAGCCCTACCCATCCTGCCCTCCAAAGAATTCCCTGAGAGTCTCAGGGAACCTTACAGAGGTGGTGTCCACTTATCACCTTCAATTAACATCCAGGTAGATTAAAATCTCAGTATCAAGTAGTACTTCCTAAGTCCCAAGGCCTTAGCTGTCATACAACCCGTAGTGTAAAACTTTATACCTGAGAAGTTTATTCCTTACACTGGCCTTTGCAGTGGCTCCTCTCCTGCTTGCCCACAAACCTAACGAAAGAGGATAGAGGTTTGTGTAGGACCATTAACAACAGTTACTAATACACATTGGTCCTCAACCCTTATACGTGGGAGCCTGTACTTCAAAACTGTAGGCCTCTATGATCCTTTCTTCGGTATACCAGTGCATCTTGACAACCAGTATACTTCTATACCTTGTCTTGTAAAAGCCAGCAGGATACTCTGGACAGTCCTTCCCTAAGGATACACTGACAGCGTCACCTACTTCTCCAGTTTTTGGGACAAAGCTGGTATCTCCTAATATGGTGCAGCCTTACTTCAATTCATGGATGATCTGCTTTTATGTACCTCATCCCAAAAGGCTTTCCTTACTGACAGGTTGCACCATAATCTGCCCTCAAAGTGTATAGGGTTTCAAAGGGAAGATTTTATTCTGTCAAGACCTCTGTCAGAATTCTGGATCACCTCTTGACATCCTGAGGTATAAATTGCAGCTCTTTATGCTCTCAAGGCATTTTTGCATTCCTGCTTTGCAGCGCTAAAAGACAACTCCAGAGACTTTTTCTTGTTTTAAAAATAAAAGAATGAAAACATATTAACACACATTCACTTACAAAATAACACAAGAACAATACAAGCAGTACTGAATTTCAGACAGGGTAATAGGAAATTAACAATGGTTGTTTTATTGCATATTGATATCTTCAAAGTGGAAGGAAAACAAATACATGTAAGATTAATCAAATAATCATTAACTGATCCTTTTAATAAAGCAATAGAAGTCAGTAGTACAACTATGTTAGCTATCCTGTGTATACATATGTACATAGAAGGGGTTCTTTCTTTTTTCCCTCATCCCAGTTGCTCTTTACTTTTGAGCAGTTTCCTTTCGTTTCACAATGTCTGTCATACCCCCTAATTTTTATTCACTCTTTCAGTGAATACACTAGTGAGACAATACACTGTTTATACATACGGGTCTGATTTTTTCACTTACGAGTACAGTCTCTAGTTGTGACCATTTACCTATAAAGGCCTCGAGTTTATCTTTCTTTATAGCTGAGTGATATTTCATTATATAAACATACCACAATTTTTTTATCCATTTCCCAGTGGATGGACATTTGTGTTGTTTCCACGATTTACCTATTATACAGAGACTTTTAGTATTGCTAGTTACTTTCAGAACCGGCCGCCAAACTTTCCTTTGCTATATGTCCCAACTCTTCTACAGCCCACTAAAAAATTCCTCTCCAGGACCTAGTCAGTGGTCCTCCACTGGAAGACCTTCCAGAAGACAAAGAAGCAGTTGGCAGTTGTCCATTCTGGGACACTCAGAACAACTAACAGGTTTTTGCTGTCAGCAACTAGATTCAGTGGCCCAGGGATTACCTCCCTATCTGCAGGCAATTGCTGCTGCCTCCACTCTTACTAAGGTCACTGAAAGATTGTTATGGGATCTGGTTTTACTGCCTGTGTCCCTCACTCTGTGGAAGCGTCCCTTAGCTCACCATACCCAGTGCCTCTCTCCTGGCTATCTAACTGAAGAACTTTTTCTCTCCTCACCTCATCTCACTGTCACCTGATATAATCTGCTCAACTCTATAACTGTGTTTCTATTCCTAGTCTACAAAAGTAAGTTTTGTCCCTTATCTATGCCTTGACTTACTGGGATACTGGTAAAATGGTCCAGTGGAAAATGCTGCACTGTTAAAAGCCCTCGTTTACCATTACTCATCAAGTATACCAGCTGTGTAAAATGTGTCCCCATTTTAGCCCTGGGAAGCCACTTCATGCTTTCATAAGTTATTTTTCCCTGCCAAATGGCCCTTTTGAAGTCTGCCAGGTTTTACTCAACTCAGCACCTCACAGGGATATTAATATTCCTAACTACCATGGATCTACATTCTCAGCCCTTTTTCTATTTTATTTTGAGGTAGGGTCCCATTAAATTCCCCAGCTGGCCTCAGATTTGCCATCTGTCTGCTTCGTTCTCCCAGGTACCTGGTATTACAGGCATGTGGTACCACACTGTTTGTGTTGGTCATTGTTTGCATGTTTTCACATTGGGTTGAAGTTTTCCTCTGCCACTAGTCACAGCCATAGTATTAGCCAAAGGCCTACTAGGGACAGTTACACCAACATGGGGGCAGGATCCCCTAAGTACTTTATATATTGACTGAGGGATTTATTTTACAGGGCAGATTATTCAGACATTGTAAAATCAAGTCTATCTATTAGCTTGACCATTGTGCTTAGTCCCAGTCTTTTGGACAAGTAGAACAAACAGATGGAATAAATGCCCAGTTGGTAGGAATTTGTGAGACATTCATCTGCTAGGGCCAAAGGCCCTTCCCATAGTTGTTACCTATAGGAAAGCAAGTTCTTTCCAATGTTTGTGAACAAAGGACTCCACCAGTGTGTTCATCGGAGGAGACCTACATTATTGCAAGGAGCTGCTTAACATTCCTACCACAAAATACTAGCTTTGTTGAAGATTACTTCAACAGCATGCTGCAGGAGAGAAAGCTACTCTTAAACCCTCGGACAGGAGAGTATGTTCACTGGAAAAAACACGAGTTCAAAGTTTCCCCAGCCCTGCTAGAAGGGTCCTTATCAGGTACTCTTAAGTAGCCCATGTACAGCTAAATTACAGGGCACAGACTTCTGGATTCTTATGTGCCATTTTAGAAAGGCTCCTTCCCTCCCATTTGTACTGAATGGACCTCAGTTTCTCTCACTGATACACCAAATCAAGTTAACCAGAAAGCCTTCCTCTCAGGACAAGAAAAAGTTGCTGTCTGAGTAGATAGGTTGCCCAAGAATCAGGACCAGGCCTATGTAACCTCAAAATGGACCTGAAACCATTGAAATTTTTGGGTTTTTCTTTCCCCTGCTCTACCTTGTTGCTGATAACTTTTTTCTTCCACTGTGGTCCTGGAACACTGACATCTTTCACTTATCAGCACTTTTATTATAACATCCTTCCATCTCCCTACGTACTGATCCCCATTTAAGTCCAGTGGTGGTGTCATTGTTGTCATGGCTGTCTAAGTATCTGTAATCCCCTATCAGATGGGGCGGGGCATGCCATCATTTAATATTCCCAAAGGTTGTTCTCGACTGGCAACCTAACAAAATGTTGGGTTATGCTGCCAAACACCTACTGAAGCCTTTGGTACTAGTAATTGTAACTCTAATAACTAACTTCCCTGTCATCTACAATTTTACTCTGATCCACTCTAGACTACTTGACCTGAGCCTTTCAGGTGCAGATATACTCCTTAATGAGCTCTGTGCCCTGCTTTGTTGTTATTGTAGGCCCTCAAACATACTTAGGCCCACCTTACCCTCTGAAAACAACATACCTGTTTCTCTGTCATATCTGCAAAAATGCTACTCATAAAGTTAAGCCCCTTTGCCAGAAACATGAATGTTAATGCAGCATGTACATGTCAACTGGAAAAACACCTCTGCTCCATCACTGCTAAATGAATCACCCTGCTCTGCTTTGTTCTCTTCCTCTGTCAACTGGTATTCCCTCCCTTTCCACTAGCCTCCAAAAGATTTCAGGGCTCTTTTGTGACCTTCTGGGTCTTTTTTTTTATTATTATCAGAGGCTAAAAGGGTAGATCATCTGATCTTAAGTGCCTAGATAGTTGGAGGTGGGTATTACATGACTCTTGGGATGTTTGACGGTATTTTTTGCTGTCTTACAAATAGCCCATTCACAATCCAGATCATACACTAGCGAGAAAGGCCTTTTTGTATTATTGCTGGGTTCCCTAATGATAACTCCTCAGGTTGTGAGGATGATAGCTGTGGACTTTCCCAAGAGTATGTTTACCAAGAAGGGTTGATCTTCGTGGTTGGGCTAAACTAAGATCCTGGCTAGGAGTTGCCACCACCTATAATGCATACATGACCATTAACTTTTCCTACATTGTCCATAGAATCATCCCTTCTACCACCTATGCCATTAGAGTTCAACAGAAGTCTTTGGACTCCTTGCTTACACAATTTGCACAAGTGGGTCACACAGTATTAGATGATGCTCTTGCTGGGCAGGGAGGTGTCTATACTGTTCAAATACCTCATATTGTGCTAGGATAAATCTTTCTAGCCAGGTTGAGTTGGAAACTTTCAAAATCTTTTAATTAGTCAAGTCCTTAAAGGATCTCTAAAAGGGTCTTCATAGCTATTGCACTTTAAATTTCTAGATAAGTCAGCCCCTCTGCCCTCTGGCATTGGTTCCCTCTTGTGCTCAACCCTACAATTTCTAATGATCTCCTTCATCTGTGAGTAAGCATCTGACTTCTCTTTTAAAATCGTTGTGCCTGTGTAACAGAAACCTGCAACAGACCTCTGTCAGCATCCTATTCAAATCTCTGACGTTCCAGCCAGAAGCCACAGCTAGCCAAATTGGAAAAGTTGATAGGGATCTTCCAGTTGATCAGGTCCTCTCATGAGCAGACAGCTCTAGCTGCTCACTTGGTTACCACTCAGCCAGCACGGTCCTAACAAGGGATGGCTGGACCTGGAGCAGCTTCTACTCTGAGTTCTTGATGAGATGTAACAGAGGGGCCCAAGTGCCTAACTGCACCTGAATTTAAAATTGTACGTGGTGGCCACTTACTGACTGGAGTCACATACTTCCTTTATCTCTGGAAGAACCACAAACTGAAGTTGTTGGCTCTTGTTTGGGACTGTTCCTGTTTTCAACACCCAAGATAAATAGTCTGAGAAAGTCTCATCCAGACCTGCCTACAGAATTTGACCTGCAATAAAATGTAAATAAAAATCAGCACTCCCATACTTTCAGCACTCTTGGGTCCCTGATTTACACAGAGGACCTGAGAGGGAATCTGGGTGGGAACTTTATATGAGCTACTTGCACTTTGTTCCTTTAGCTCGCACATTCCATTTGTACTGATGACCATATCTCCCTGATTTAGCAAGCTGCTTATTGAAATAAAATGTCCCCCTGACTACCAGCCCAGCAGGAAGAATCTAGCAGCTGGACCCAGCTACTGGCCCACCAGGAAATATCCACATGACTGACTCCTTCTCCCTACATCAGTGGGACCGTGCAAACAGTGAGAACACCAGCAACACAGTAAGGCCCCAACTAGGGTGCACATGATGGACAGGCAGGACTAGCAGTTTGGAAAAGTTCAAAGCAACAATAATCCAAGCCAACAGGTGCTAAGTTAGATATGAACCACTATTGTGCTTGAGGACAAAGACACACAGAATAGAAGCAGGTGGGTGGGGCAGCCCCATTTCTCCCTGTTTTTTCACTCTTCTAAATGGCTGGGGAGAACTCCAGGCACAGAAAAATAATCCCATCCCCCAAACTCGGAGACCTAATTCAGATAATCTCTCACTTAGCCCTTCATTCTTTCTCTTCTGCCCTCTTCTCCAGTTTCCCAAATCCGGCATGGTCATCCCCTGTCCTCCAGCCTTGCTTCTACTTTCTTTCCAGCCATCTTTATTTTCTCCGCTCTTCTTCATGGGTTTCCCCACCACAGGGTAAAACCACTCTACCAAGGGGAAACACTTTACATACAAACTCCCAACTTCTGACTGCTTCTGTTATGTAACTGTAGACTTCGTTTGCATGGTTTAAGGTACAAAATTAATAGTTAACCACAGTTGGTCAATTTCTAACCTGTGCTTGATGCTATAGTTATTGCTAATTATACCGGTTTAGCTAGGATGCCATATCTTTTTATTTTAAAGAGAGGAGAAAACAACAATAACCAAGACAAAAACAAAGCAACACAAAACAATAAAAATTATACAGAATTTGAAAACAAGGTGATAGGAAGTTAACAGTGGTTGTTATATTATATATTATCTTCAATGAAGTTGCTCAGATTACCAGATGTAAGAAGGAAAGATTGATCCAACAAAGAGAATAAAAAACAATTAAAAAGCCAATAGAAATGATACAGAATCTTACTAGACAAGATGGTAGGATACCACCAATGGTTATTATATTGCATATTGTTGTCTTCAAATTAGTTGTTCAGATTACCAGATACAATCATGAAATATTGGTCAGAAAAAGAAAAATTTAAGCATTAACTATTCCTTTCAATAAAGCAATAGACATCAGGAGTACAGTTACCCCAGCTATCCTCGTGTATCCATATATATTGTTTCCCTTTCTTTCTTTTCTCCTTTCTCATCCCAGTTGTTCCTTCCGTTTAAGCAGCTTCTTTTCCTTTAATTTTTCAGGGTCTTAACACCAGGATACAATATAATGTTTATACATATGGGTCTGATTTGTTTCACTTACAAGTATAGTCTCTAGTAGCATCTATTTTCCTATAAAAGCTTGGAGTTTATCTTTTCTATAGCTGAGTAATACCCCATTGTATAAAAATACCACATCTTTCTTGTCCATTCCTCATTGATGGGAATTTGAGTTGTTTCCAAGCTTTAGCTATGACAAATTGTGCTGCTGTAAACATGGGTGCACATACATGGTTGTGGTATGATGTTTTCAGTACTTCTGGAAAAATACCCAGAAGGGGAATAGCTGGATTGAAAGGAACCTCTAATCCTAGTTTTCTGAGAAATCTCCACACTGATTTCCATAGCGATTGTACCAGTCTACATCCCGCCAACAATGGAGAAGAGTTCCTTTTTCCCTGCAGCCCCTCCAGCATTTGTTACTGGTTGACATCAAGATGGTCATTCTTTCTGGGGTGAAATGGAATCTCAGTGTTCTTTTAATTTGCATTTCTTAAATGAGCAGTGATGCTGAACATTTTTTTCACATATTGCCATTTGTATATCTTCATCTGAGAAGTGTGTGTTCATCTCACATGCCCATTTTTTATTGGGTGTTTGAATTATGGGGGTCTGACTTTTTTTTAAGTCTTTACATGTTCTAAATAAAAGTTCTTTGTCTGAAGGACATTCACCTAAAATTATTTCTGAATTAGTGGGTTTTCTTTATACTTGGTTGGTGATTTCTTTTGATGTGCAAAAACTTTTCAATAAGATGAGATCCCAGATGTTGATTCTTGAAGTATTTCACATGCAGTTTGGTTTTTGTTCATGAACTCTCTGCCTACCCCTATGTGTTTAAGAATTCTACCTACTTTCTCCTCCAGTACATCCAGTGTTTCTGTTTTAATATTTGGATCTTTGATCCATTTTGACTTTATTTTACTGTGTAGTGATAGACATGGGTCTAATTTCAGTCTTTGGGATATGAAAAGATAGTTTTTTCAGCACAATTTATTAAAGGGGCTATTGTTCTTCCAGTGAACATGTTTGGACCCTTTCTCAAAAATAAGGTAGCTGAGTGTATTTGTGGTTGTATCTGCATTTTGTCTGTTCCACTGATCCTTAGGTCGGTTTTTTGCTAGCGCCATGCTGATTTTATCACAGTAGCTTTGTAGTATAATTTCAAGTCAGGGATTGTAATGCCTACTTCCTTTCATTTGTTGCCCAAGATTGTTTTTGCTATTCTAGGTCTGTCCTGGACCCAGAAGAGTTTTAAAACTGTTTTCTCTAGATCTGTGAGGTATACTAATAGTATTTTAATGAGGATTGCATTGAATCTGTATGGCAATTTTGGGAGTATGGCCATTTCCACAATGTGGTTCTTCCTCTTCCTGAGCAAGGATTATCTTTCCATTTCCTGAAATCTTCTTCAATCTCTCTTTTCAGAGTACTATAATTTTCACTGTATATATTTTTTATTTCCTTTGTTAGACTGATTCCTAAGTATTTGAATTTTTTGGATCCTATTGTGAAAGGTGTGGTTTCCCTAGTTTCTCTTATTATGTTTGTTGTTTGTATACAGTAATGCTATTGATTTTTAAGTGTTGACTTTGTATCCAGCTGTGCTACTGAATTTGTTTATTAATTCTAGAAGTCTTTTAGTGGAAGTTTTGGGGTCTTCTGTGTAGAGTATCATGTTATCTGCAAATAATGATAGTTTCACTTCTTCCTTTCCAATCATATTCCTTTTATTTCTCTCTTGTCTAATTGCTCTAGCTAATATTTCCAGAACTATATTAAATAGAAGTGGTGAAAATGGACATCCTTGTCTTGTTCATGATTTTAAAGTGAAAGCTTACAGTTTTTGTCAATTTAGTATGATGTTGGCTATTGGTTTTTCATAGATGGCTTTGATCAGATTGAGGTAAAGACCATCTATTCCTATTTTCTGTAGGGTTTTTATCATGAATGAGTATTGAACTTTGCCCAAAGTTTTTTCTGCATCAGTTGAGACAATCATGTCATTTTTGTCTTTGGTTCTGTTGATATGGTCTATTACATTTATTGATTTGCATATATGAAATCATTCCTGCATTCCTGGTATGAATCCCACTTGGTCATGGTATATAATCTTCTAGGTGATTTGCTACATTCTGCGTTTGCTAGTAGTTAATTGAGGATTTTTTATATATGTTCATTAGAGAGATTAGCCTGTAGTTCTCTTTTTTGATTGGTTCTATCTCTAGGTTTGGTATCAGGGTAATACTTTCCTCTAAGAGTGAGTTAGGGAGAATTGTTTCCCATTCAATTTCATTAAAGAGTTTGAGAAAAATTGGCATTAAATCTTGTCTAAATTTCTTGTGCAATTCAGTTGTGAATCCATCAGGACATGGGCTCTTCTTTGTTGGTAAGTTTTTAATTACATTTTCAATTCCATTAAATGACATTGGGTTATTCAGAATTTTTATATCTTCTTGATTCAGCTTTGGTAATTCATATGTATCTAGGAATCTGTCCATTCCTTCTGTGTTTTCTATCCTGTGAGAGTAAAGGTTTTTGAATTAGGTATTGATGATCTTCTAAATTTCTATAGCATCTGTAGTGATTTCACTCTTTTCATTACTTATTTCAGAATTTGAATTTTTTCTTTTTTTTTGATAAGGTTGGCTAGAGGCTTATCAATTTTATTTATTCTTTCAAAGAATCAACTCTTTGATTTATTAAGTCTTTGTATTGTTTTTGTAGTCTCCATTGCATTAATTTCTGCTCTGATCTTTATAATTTCCTATTTTCTTTGGGCTTTAGGCTTGACTTGCTCTATTTTTTTGAAGCTTGAGGTGCAGCATAAGGTTGTTTATTTGTGCTCATTCTGTTTTCCTTATGTGAGACTTCACTGCTATAAATTTCTCTCATAGGACTGCTTTCATTATATCCCACAGCTTCTGGTAAGTTGTATCTGCATTTTCATTTGATTGTAAATATTGTTTAATTTCTTTAATTTGATCTGTGACCCATTGGTTGTTCAGGGGGATGTTATTTAATTTCCATGTGTTTATGCAGTTTCTGTGACTTCTTTTGTCAGTAATTTCCAATTTTGTCAGATAATATGCATGGGATAATTTCAATTCTTTCGCATTAACTTAAGCATGCTCTGTGTTCTAATATATGCTCTGTTTTGGAAAACAACCTATGTGCAACTGAGAAGAATGTGTATTCTGATGTTGTGGGGTGGAACATTCTGTAAGGGTCTACTAAGTCCATTTGTTCACAGGTTTGGTTTAGTTCTTTTACCTTTTTTATTGAGTTTTTGCCCGGTTGATCTATCTCTTTATGATAATGGGGTGTTAAAGTCCCCCATTACAATTGTGTTATTGCTTATTTGATTTTTCATGTCTGTTAATATTTGTCTTGTATAACTGGGTGCTCTTGTATTTAGTGCATATATAGTTATGATTGTTATCTCTTCCTCTCACAGTTTTCCCCTAACCACTATGTGGTGACCTTCTTATGTCTTTTGATCATTCTTGGTTTGAAGCTTACATTGTCTGCAAACAGAATAGCTACCCGTTTTTTTCTTGGATTGCCGTCACATGGAGTATTGTTTTCCATCCTTTAACTTTCAGACTATGAATTCACTTTTGAGTTAACTGTGTTTCTTGTATACAGCATATTATTGCATTTTGTTTCTTGATCCATTCTGCCAGTCTGCTTCTTGTGATTGGTGAATTGAGGCCATTTATATTGATAGTCATAACTGATATGAATTGGCTTATCTTTATCATCTTCATTTTCATGTTGTTTGTTTCCTGCTTTTCCCCATTGTTTAATTACTTACTCTGCTTGGTGATTCTTTTCTACTGTTGTTCTTGAAATTGTATTTTTTATCTCTTTGTAGACTACCTTGCAGAACTCTTTGTAAGGTTGGTTTGGTGGTTATGAATTTCTTAAGTTGTTCTGTTATGGAAACATCTTATTTCACCATTAATTTTGAAAGATACTTTTGCAAGGTACATCACCTGGGTTGGAAGTTGTTTTCCTTAAGATCTGAAATGCCTCACTGCAAACTGTTCCTGACTTGATGTTTTATGTTGAGAAATCTGTCATGATTCTGATGGGCTTTCCTTTATGGGTGATCTGTTTCTTTTCTTTCACAGCTTTTAATATTCTGTTCTTTGGCTGAATTTCTGGGACCTTAATTATTATCTAAGTGTTAATTTATTTGATTATGGCTAATTGGAGCTCTATATGCCTCACTTCTCAGTATGTCAGGTTCTTCTCCCATGCTTGTGAAATTTTCTGCTACTACTTCTGCAAATAGTCTTTTTATATAGTGTATGTTTACTCTTGCTGTTTTGTTGACATCTGTCAGTCTTACATTGTTTTTCTTTGCCACATCTTGCAGCTGTTGAATTATTTCTGGTTCCTTGTTATTTTTAAGAAATCTTTCCTTTCACAATCACTAGCTGCAATGCAGTCTGCAAGATCTGAAAGTCTATCTTCAGTTTTGTTCAAGCAATTTTGCCAGCTTTCAATGGAATTTTTAATTTCCTGGTATCTGTTTGAATGTGTTCCATCCATTCTAATTATTTCCTATATTGTTCATTCAATATTTCCATCATTTTGCTATGCTTCTCTATCCTTTTATCTGTGTTTTCTTCAGATGATTAATTCTTTCAATATTGTTGACATTTCTTTTTTTAGCTAAGAAATTATTTGTGATCTGATTTCTTCTATGGCCTGATGGAATTGTTTCTGTACTTTGGTTGCTGTCATTTCAGGAATTTCAGGTGTGTGAAGTTCTTCTATGTCAGTGTCTGAGATCACATTTTCCTCTTTCATTTTGACATTTTCAAAGCTCCTGAAGTTCACCAGGACACAGTGTCACTCCCACATTAGTAGGGGGTGGCAGTGGCAGCTCACCGTGGCTTGCAGAGTTCATGAGGGCTCAGTATTGCTGCTGTGATGATGGGGGTGGAGGCACAGCTCACCATGGAATGCAAAGATATCCAGGGCTCCGCATCGCTCCCATGATGGTAGGAGGATAGGTAGGGCAGTTCACCGAGGCTTCTGAAGCTGTCTGGGGCTCAGTTCCACTTCTGCACCAGTAGGGGTGTGGCACGCGGCTCACAGAGTTTCCCAAAGCTGTTTGGGACTCAGTTCCACTCCCACCTAAGATGTCATATCTGTTATAATCAGTTGTACTTTCCTCTGTAACAGTACTGGAAGGCTCTGAAGTAATAACCTCACACAGCCCAGCACCACAGGACTGGGGACAAAGCTAAACAGATACCAACATCTCCTCTTAATTAACTGGAAAGTTGGGATCTTGGAACAGACACAAGTCAAGAACCTTCTACATATAGAAGACATCCCTGAGGAGCAGACTTCTTAGAGAGGACTGGATACTAGTGGTATAGCTACCTACTACAAAAACTTACAAGAATCAACACGGAAAACAAAATAACAATTTTTGAAATAGAAAAATGACAAAACACAGAAGCAAGATGTAATCTCAGACCTCCAGCCCATCCAGAACAAGTCAAGGAGACAGTGAGATAGAGGAAAATGAAAGACGTACACCTGACATTTCTGAAAGGATAGCAACTGAAGTAAACAAATCTATGAGGAAATCAAATCAGAAATAATCTCTGAGGTTAAAAAAAGAAATATCAACATTCATAAAGCAATTGCTGAGCAGAAGGACACCTCACGGACTGGACCCGCCCCCACCCATTGCACAGCGACGGGGTGGAGCCGGGTGGTCCGCTGTGAGCATATGTGCTTTCCCACCTCCAACCATGGCAGTTTGTATACACCCATGTATGTTATAGTATAGTCTGAGGCAGCTATATCTCTTCCCAAGGCAAGAGACCAGGGGTATAGATAAACCCGGGAGTACAATTATTATCGCAGGGAAGATGACTGATTGAGTGGTAGGGCAGCAGAGATGAGGGAGGAGAAAATTGAATGATGAAATGGGCCATCACCTGTGTAACTGAGTAACAAAGGTGAAGGTAACATTATGTAGGACAGTATCCAGAGCTAATTCCCTTCTATGTTCTCTATAATTCTGTATTTCCTCAATCGTTTTTGTATTAACAGAAGTGAAGATAACTTTATATTATGCAGCATCCAGTGCAGATACCCTACTATCTTCTCTATAATTTGGTATTTCCTTTAATGTTTTTGTGTTAACTAATGTGAAGATGACGTTATGTAATACAACATCCAGTGCTAATTTCCTACTATATTCTGTATGATTTTGTATTTTCTGTATTGTTTATGGCTTGTTCTGGTTCATATGTCTCCATTCTTTTGTCTTTAAAATAAAATTAAAAAAAAAGAAAAGAAATTGCTCAGCAGATCTACAGTAGAGATAGGTTAAAAAATAGATGATAATAGGAAAAGGATGGTGTGTTGGTTTGGGGATATTTTGCATAGGGGACAATATAATACAGGACATATATTTTATAAGACTATTTATAAGTCACTCAAAGAACAATATACAAGAGAGTGCAGGAAATCTGTCCACACAACATAAATCAAGAATCTAGCTGAGGGCCTGGATCCCACAATAATTTCCTACATTGGGTCTAACTTAAGACCTAGAGCTCATAACAACGCCTCCTACAAGTCCACCTGGAGTGCTAGAGCCCATGACATCGCATGCAGGCCTGTTTCACAGATCTGCACTGGGAAGGCCCAAAGGTCTGTGGTGGAATCTAGGACGTCTATGCCAGCGGGATGAAGGATCTGTGCTAGTGGCTGAGGGATCTACACTGGAGCCAGGAAGCAACAATCTTGAGTAAGAACCACAGCTCCCCCAAAAGTTTCCACAGCCATCCTCAGCAGCAGTGTGGTCCTGAGCTCCTCTGATCAAGATGGCTGAGTTCCCATCAGGAAAGGCAATGCAGCGGGCTTCTCCAGGAGACTGGCAGTGCACCATCTTTCCCTCCAGAGCCAAGAAGTGATGCTCAAGGTGAGAACCAGAGCTCACCCCAAGTGAACCAAAGCTATTCTTAGTGTCAACAAAGTCCTGAACTTCTTGAAGGATGAAAACAGCCAAGTTGATCGGGAAAACCAGCAAGAAGAGCTCCCCCAAAACAACCAACAGCTTCTTAAAGCTTCTACCAGCTCCCAACAGCCTCTCTAAGTTCCTAACAGCCTTTTTCTTCTCCCAAAAGCTTAGCTTCTTCACCTCCAGTTCTGCCTCTTATGCTGCTGGCAACAGTCCTCAGGGGCACCTCACACACCCAGCACCACTCTTACTCAGTTCAGCTGAGGGTTATAAGTTGACCACCAGTTGTCAATCCACTACAGATGGAAAATGTGAATAATCAACATAGGAAACTAATAGAATTCATGAAATGGATTCAAACAGATACCCAGAAAATTAAAAATTCTACTGAAGGCTGGCAAAACCATGTAAGTGAAACTGAAGACAATTTCAGACCTTCAAGACGGGATCACAGCTAGCAATCATAAAAGGAAAGAGCTCTTGAAAAAATGATCAGGAAGTAACAATTCAGGATGATGCAAAGAAAAGTAATATAAGAATAACTGGTGTCAGTGAAAAAAGCAGAAGTCAATACAAATGGCATTTCTTTTAAAATGCTATTAGCATAAGCAATGGCAGAGAACTTCCCAAGCCTGGGAGAAGAAGCTCAGATACTGATAAGGCATATAGAACTCCAGTTAGTCGTGAAAAAAACAATCTACACCTAGACATACCATAATCAAGATCCCAGAAATTCACAAGAATAGAATATTAAAAGCTTTTACAGAAGAGAAGCATCACCTGTAAAGGAAAGCCTATCAAAATAATGGCAGACTTCTCAACACAAACCCTCAAGTTAAGAAGAGCTTGAAGTATTTCAAGTTCTGAAAGAAAACAACTTCTAACCTAGATTGATGTCCCCTGAAACACTACCTTTCAAAATTGATGGAGAGAGACTTCCGGGAAGATGGCGACCGGGTAGGCAGCAGAGAGAGAACCTCCCAGAGGATTACCACCCAAACAATGAAATATAGCAATATGAAGACAGAAATGAGGACTTCCGGGAAGAAGACGACCAGCCGAGAGAGCGAGTGCGGAGGGAAGAACGGCTTCAGCTCCTGAACCCGACAGAGAACGCGCTACTGGG